>JAYESD010000001.1:35525145-35780892 GCA_036927565.1 Tuctoria greenei
CCGGTCACCTCAGTAGGTGACTCGGGTTCGCCGGGTTCCTTTCAGCTTCATGATGTTCTTGTCGCTCCTGACATCATTCAACACCTTTCCGTTCGTCGTTTTACCACTGACAACCATGTTTCCATCGAGTTTGATCCTTTTGGTTTATCTGTAAAGGATCTTACTACCCGACGTCTTCTTCTCCGCTGTGAGAGTTCGGGGCCCCTGTACACGTTGCGTCTTCCTGCTTCCGCTTCACCTAAGTCGTTTGCCCTGACTACGACAACCTCTTCGACCACTTGGCATCGTCGGCTTGGCCACCCTGGTGCTGATGCTATGTCGAAGCTGTCTCGTAGTTCAGTGATTTCTTGTGCTCGGGGTACTCATGAGCCTCTTTGCCATGCTTGTCAGTTGGGTCGACACGTTCCACTTCCTTTTCCGCATTCTGTCACTCGTGTCGAACGCATCTTTGATTTGATTCACTATGATCTTTGGACATCGCCTCTTCTCAGTGTTCCTGGCCATAAGTATTACTTGGTAGTTGTTGATGATTTCTTGCACTATTCGTGGACTTTCCCCTTGTGAAAGAAGTCTGATACGTTTGTCACCCTCTCTTACTTCTTCGCTTGGGTATCCACCCAGTTTGGGCGCACGATCCGAGCAGTCCAGTGTGACAACGGACACGAGTTTGACAACTCTGCGTTTCGTGATTTCCTGCTCTCGCACGGTGTTCAATTGCGTATGTCTTGCCCGTACACTTCCCCCTAGAACGGCAAGGCTGAGCGCATGATTCGGACCACCAACGATGTCATGCGCTCTCTGATGTTCCAGGCTTCTACTCCCGATTGCTACTGGGCGGAGGCCCTTCACACTGCCACCTACCTCATTAATCGCCTCCCCACCAAGGCGATTAGTGCTCCCACCCCTCACTTCGCTTTGTACGACACTCCTCCTCTTTACGACCACCTTCGAGTCTTTGGGTGTGCTTGCTACCCTAGCCTCTCTGCCACGGCCCCCCATAAGCTTGTGCCTCGCTCGACTCGGTGTGTCTTCCTTGGTTACTCCCCCGACCATAAGGGGTACCGGTGTCTTGACCTTACTACCCATCGTATCTTGATCTCTCGACATGTTGTGTTCGACAAGTCCTCCTTTTCTTTCTCCACTTCCTCCTCTGCTTCAGCCGCAGAGTTGGACTCCCTGTTTTCTATTGACACCGAGGTTGTAGTTGTTTTCTACTGACACCGAGGCTGCTACAGTACAGGTACGACACCCGTTGCGCCACGCATGGCCCCGACGTCATCTGCTGGGCCACGTGCGACTACAGCATCCACAACGTTGACTACTGCACCCCGTGCAATACTGCCATCTCAGGTGCCACAGCCTGCACCTCCCGTGGCCTCGGCGTCTCGGTTCACTAACCCTGCACTCGTCTACCAACGACGAGCGCGGGTTGGTGCTCAGGCTCCAGCACCTCCAGCGCTGAGGGGGTCTTCGGCCGCGCCTCCCGCGGCCACGGCGTCTCCGACCTCCACGGTTGCGCCACGCGCGGCCCCAGCGTCCCCGACCTCCTCTGCTGCGCCACGTGCGGCCCCAGCGTCTCCGACCTCCTCTGCCGCGCCACGCGCGGCCCCGGCTTATCCGACCTCCTCTATTGCGCCACACGCAGCCTCGGCGTCTCCGACCTCTACTGTCGCGCCATGCGCGGCCCCGACGTCTCCGACCTCTATTGCCGCGCCACGCGCGGCCCCGACGTCTCCGACCTCTACTGCCGCGCCACGCGCGGCCCCGGCATCTCCAGTGTCACGAGTTGCGCCACGCACGGCCACGACACCACGGTTTTGCCGACCCTGCTCTTGTCTACCAGCGACGAGAGCGGGCTGGTGACCCGACTCCTACTCGTGTCGAGCTCCCGGTGTACCACCCGCCTTTCATCCACCGGGACCTGGGGCACGTTCACTTGATGGTTACTCGACATGCAGCTGGAGTCCTCCGGCCTGTTTAGCGTTTCTCCGGGGTTGTCCTCTTGTCGACGACGCCTCCACCGCCTGCCTCCTCTTCGGTATCGCCTATACCGTCTTCTGTCTGTAGCGCTCTTGCCGACCCTCACTAGCGTCGTGCTATGGAGGAAGAGTATACGGCACTACTTGCCAACCGGACGTGAGACCTTGTTCCTCATCCCACTCGTGGCAATATTGTCACAGGCAAGTGGGTGTTCACGCATAAGAGGAAGGCAGATGGCTCCCTGGAGAGATATAAGGCTCGATGGGTACTTCGGGGCTTTACTCAGCGACCTGGAGTGGACTACGACGAGACTTTCAGTCCTGTGGTGAAGCCGGCGACGGTCTGCACCGTTGTGTCGCTGGCTCTCTCGCGTTCTTGGCCTATCCACCAGCTGGATGTCAAGAATGCCTTCCTCCACGGTACTCTGACGGAGACAGTGTACTGCAGTCAACAGACAGGATTTATTGATTCAGCTCATCCAGACATGGTCTGTAAGCTGAACAAATCCTTGTACGGTCTGAAGCAGGCACCTCGAGCCTGGTACAGCCAGTTCGCCTCCTTTCTGGTCTCGTTGGGCTTCGTTGAAGCCAAGTCGGACACGTCACTGTTTGTCTGTCGACGAGAGGGTGGCACTGCCTACCTTCTCGTGTACGTCGATGACATTATACTGACAGCGTCCAGTCCGGCTCTCCTTCAGCGTACTATCTCTGCTTTACAGCAGGAGTTCGCCATGAAGGACCTGGGCTAGCTCCACCACTTCCTGGGTGTTGCAGTCGAGGACCGACCAAGTGACCTGTTTCTTCACCAGGTGGCCTGTTTCTCCACGTCCCAACGACGTCGCAGTTCGCCGACATCTTCATGAAGGGTCTCCTGTCGTCCCTATTTTAGAGTTTCGGTCCAGTCTCAACATCCGTTGTGGCTAGATGTTGTAACTGCGGAGGGGTGTTGGACTGTGTATGTACCTGTAGGTGTACTGTAGGTGTTTTGAGCTAGGCCCATGTACCAGCCAACCCTAGGGGTCTATATATATGTACTCTCCCCCTTTGGGGTTAATCAATTCAATCATTAGCCTCTAATAGTCAAGATCCTATGACTATGAAAAACTTAGAAATACGTTTCAACTGATACAATTTCCAAGCTTCATCCTGGTCATGGATAGATCACCCAGGTTCGGATCCATAAGCAGTGGTGAAATAATGTCAGGTGAATTAGTAGAATTTGCAGAAGGGACTAGAGGTATTGCTCTGCCCTAGAGTTTGGTTCAAAGGCTAAGGGTTCCCCATCGCCTTCATAAGGGCACTAAGGCAGAGCACGGAAAAGAAAATTATGAGCATGTACTCACTCACGCTGTCGGAGTACTTTTTTTTTAGGGTAACGTAGTAAAAATCCTTTATTTCAGGGGATTTCCCTTTCTTTCAAAATGAATTTTAGTCCCATTCTTCTACCCTTTCCAGGTAGTCGATGGCTATTCACAGCTACTACCTTAACACCAAAGAAGAGCAACGCGGAGCGCCTTGTGAAGTGAAAAGATGGTCCATGAACTATGTTGTTGAACTACTGTTGATAAGATATTACAAAGCTCATATCATGAAATGCATTGACACCTTATAAAAATAAAGGAAGTGGTATCTCATAATACCACCATTCCTGCATAACAATAGCCTACAATCCAACAAAAAAATTTATTTTATCTTGCGAGGGAATACAAGCCAATAATTAGGCCTAAGCATAGAGATTAAAAGCAAGTATTTTTAAGCCAATATATTGAACTGTTGTTTGCTATTTTAACTTTACAAATCAATCGTGTTCAATCGTGAGTACAAAAGATAAAAAGAAAGTACTTCATCTTTCTATAGGAAGCTTGAAATCACAAATTCCATTGTGTCCTACTTCAGGGTCTAGATAACTATCTTTTTATTTTGCAACAAATATTCAAAACTAACGCCAAACAATCTTTTTAGTGTGGCTCTTCTAATAATGCAAATCAACAGAATTAGAAATCCTGGATTGGACAATTAACTTTGCAAGAATACACACAGAAAAATGCATGTACATTTTTATCAGTACACAAACAAATAGTGAAACAAAAAAAAAACCTCTGTTGTATAGCACCGTAACATCTAAGGGGACAAGCACCAATTCAACATGTATTCACTCCAGCAGTTCAACAGTGCCCCTTGTATCAAAGGCATACCTGTAGCCAAAACCCATTAAAAGGAACTACAATCTTCGCGTGGAATGGTTGGCAGATAAACCCTTCAAATAGATCAGATAGATGATTTTGCAGCTCTTTGGATTATTTATCTTCTCCTGGAATGGTTAGCAGACCCTAGTGAACCTTCAAATAGGCCGGACAGATGATTCTCCAAGTCCTCTGGGGTATATTTTACATATTTTCCTGAATTCCTGCCACTATCCACTAAACTACCGTATCTTCCTGTAAAAGCACGGTACGCTGGGATGACATTTTCAGATATAGATATTTTGAGTTCTTCTCGGAGCTGTGGATCCGGTACTTTCCACAGTGTTTGACTCCTGTATATATCATCAAAGGCCAAATTGAAGTTTATAAAATTTTCCTTGATTCTAGAGCTCGAGCCACTTCCACTCCCGCTGCCATGTCCATCATCTTTCAAGACAAAACTTTAGTCCATGAAATCCGAAGGTAGGTCTTCGAATACTGCCGGATTTTCCCACGGCGTCTCTGTATCCAATGACGACCTAAGATCCTCCCATGCTCGGAATCCTTCACCTTTTGGACAATATAGAGTGTATTGTTCATGGAGAATATGCACTGCAGAGCACCATCCTCATAAAGTTTTGATTTTTCCTCCAAATTAGCCTCCAGGTAAGATATCAGCTTCACCATGCGACGTCCAAGTGGGGTCAAGCTCTCCAGATACTCTGCATCCTCATCTGTGCCACTATGATCTGCATCTCCAGCAGCATTATCATCCAAGAGTGTGTCTAATGTATCACTGTAAACAACCAACAACCTAAGATAATTCATCACATAGTGTGTCATAGGGTGGATCTCACCAGCCATCATCGGCCGCCGTGATGACTCTTGCTGAAGGACCTTCCCAAATTCAAGAAGGGTACCCTTTACCGCATCACCAAGCCTTTCAAGAACCCCCTCCAAGTCATGGATGGCATCATCCCCATAACTCCCAAAGAAGAGCTCCTTCAGCTCCGGGATCACCTCAGCAAGTGCCTCATACATGTCAAGAATCCGAGAAAGCTTCTCCAGTGAGCGAGTACACACAGCTACAGCATCACCAAAGTTACAGATCTGCATGATGCAACCCTTGATAGACTCAACAAAACACTCATCCCGGAGCTCATCAGACGCAGCAAGCACCTGATCACAGAGGAACCGCTCACCGGTCAGCAGGGACCGTACAACTGTCTTGACCCCGTGCACCCACTTCTTCATCTTGTCATTCAGATGCTTCCACTCAATGCGCTGCACCTCGTCAATGCTGAGGCGCTCTACGTCAAGCACGGAGAGGCATTCATCAAGCAGGTCGCGCCAGATGGCACAGTACACCTGTGTGAGCTCACTGGCGTAGCCCGCATGCACCATCCGGTCCCTGACGGCGTGCAGCTCGTCCACAGCCTCTGGGCGGACGAGATCGCACACCTGATCGCCGAAGGGGTTCCCGGCGATGCCGGTGTCGGGCGCACCGTCCTGGCTGTGTGGCGTGGCTGGATCGAACTCCGGGGAGGTGTCGAGATCATCCATCGAGCCAAGCGAGAGGCGGCAGAGCGAGCAGAAGAGCCCGCTGGCGTCCAGCGGCACCGCGTGGCGGAGCTCGTCCTCCAGCCGCGCCATGGCGAGCTGGACCGCCATGCCGGCGCTCGATGGCAACGTCGACCGCCTCGAGGTAGTGCTCTCTTTAGATTGAAGGAATTGAAAAATACAAGAATAGGAAAAACATATAAATTAAAAATGTATATTTTTACAATTCTATAAGAATTGAAAATATATGAATTAAGATAAGAAGCTTTTTGGCAGCATCATAAAAAAAAACAAAGAAACCTGCAACATGAGCTAGGAAAGAAAAAAGAGATCCGAGCTCATGTTAGGTTTCCTACAAAATTTAGGAAAGGAATTCATTCCTATGGAAACTACCCTTTATTTTTCCCGTGAGCCAAATGGTCACGTAGGAAAAAATCCTTTACAAATTCTATCCTTCAAAATTCATTTGCCATTCCTTCAATCCAAAGGGAGCCTGAGAGTCGGGAAAATCTCACACATTGCTGTAAAATATGATTTGAGAACTTCATAACATTCAAGTAGACTCTCAATTAATGTGTGAATTCTAGTGGTGTAAATTGGTGAGCTTGCTCATTCATTTGATTGAAGTGAATTCGATTGGTATAAATTGGTGAGCCTCCTCATTCATTTGATTGAACTAATAAGCTTCAAAGGTGACATAAATGACTCTAATCCTAATGAACTCCATCAAACTTTGGTCGAAACCCATGACGATGGCTAAAAATTGTTTTATTGTCGGCTAGAACATCTCAAAACAGGTGTATGGGTGAGATTTATACCTCAGTAATTGAAAGCCTAGAGAAGATGAATAGGTAACTTAAATTTGCATGCACTTAAATAAGATTAAACACATGAGGTCGGACTAGTCCGTTCTCTACACAGGAAAGAGACAAAGGTGTGACTTTTAAGTGTTTTCTTGCGAGTTTGTTTTAGCGGAAGTATGAATAACAATCTAGCAACCTAGGGACAGTTGAAGCAATATGAAAACTATCCTAGACTACAAGATATACAAGATTAACAACTAAGAACGACAAGAAACCCTAATACACCACTATAGTGATGAATAAGAAAGTAAAGACGATAAAAGACACGATTTTCCACCAAGGTTCCATTCCACATGAATCAACATCCTCGTTTAGGTGTCTACAAAGGAGTGGGTCTCTTTCAGACCTAACCCTCACCAAGTTAACACCACGCATAAAACTTTCTTCTCCACTAGAATAATAAGGGATAAATACAAAACTTCTTGGTGCTTCTCACAAGTTCAGAGCTTCCAAGTGACCTCTAGCCGTCTAGAGATCAAAACCCAAAAGTAACAAACACGAATCAACCATGAAGCGCGAGAAACTCAAACCAAGAGCTCAAGAATGATCAAACGCCCTTCCCTCCTTCTCATTTTCACCAAATCTCTCAAAAGTTGCACTTATGGTTCAAGAAGGTGAGAGAACAGAGTTTTAAGAGCTCTAGGAAGGTTATGGCGACGCTAGAGTCGCAGAGTGTTTGATTTGGAGTCGGGATATCCCTTTTTATATGGATCTCGACACTTAGCCGTTGTCACCAACTAAAGTTCGGACTAGTCCGTGTTGGGAGACCACCTATGTCACAAAGTTAAAATCCCCGTCACCTTCTGAATACAAACAGTCACTAGACCACAAGCTAGTCTGTCAAATCACGGACTAGTCCGACCTTAGATAGAGAATTTTTGGTCCGTTTGAAAAAGGTTAAGTGTGGATAGGACAGAGTAGCACGGCCTCAAGGGTGGACTAGTCCGGCCTTCCAGGACTCAATCTCAGAAACACTCTTTAATTCTCAACTACGGATTAGTCCGTCCAACCACGGACTAGTTCGACATCAAATAGAGACTTTTTGTCCATCTTTAAACAGAAAAATCTGATCGGGCGAACTAGTACATCCTCAAGGGCAACCAGTCCGACCTTCCAGCACTTAGTATCAAAGAGACTCTTCAACGTTCAACCATATACTAGTCTGTCCAACTATGAACTAGTCCAAACTTGTCAGAATTCTGAAATCGACTAGTACAGAATGCGGCAGACGTTAGCTCCCGAAGTATCCTAACTAATGAGACGATGGAATTATACTAGTTCAGGCAGAATGCCCTACGTCTAGTCTGGGTGTCTCGTTGTTCTTTATTGAGAATGGAGGTCATTTTTTTTACAAGTTCCTCTCCCCTGGGTACTATCGGGTTCCCTTTTATATCTCCCTCTACTGGCCCCCTTTCATTCCTCATAAAGGGTGGGAGGTCGTGGTTACAGGGGTGACTATCCCTGATGAGTAGTTTAGGCCCGATCTTCTGAAAGGTAAGTCGATTGGGGTGGATAACTCGACGTTGATGATCCGCGACACTCGAGCAATTCGAGTACCCCTGCAATCACTACACTACTGCTCTGTTGGTTATCAACCATGCCGCACACGCTTGACCTCGCCAAGAAGGCTAATTCCTGCAAGTGCAACCGAGAACACAAGCAAGAACGTCAAAGACACGATCTAAAATCGCGAAGTTGGGGTCTCAAATCATAGAACGGCGATATTATTGATCTAAGCAAAACCCACCAAATATGACCGGCGACTGCAGTATTTAAAGGCTAGGGTTCAGCCAAAACATGCTTAGACGCATCCCTAATAGACTCATACGGTATACAAGGCCCAAAGGACCGATTCAATGGCACAGCACTGGACAGAAATCTGGACTCTACTTTTTTCGACGATTACCAATGACTCTGGAGGAATTTGGGGGTGGGACAAGAGCCATTGTAAATCTTATCTTCTCCTCTTTCCGTGCATATGTGGAACATCAAAAACGCAGTCCGTATGCATCTTGGGCGTCCGTTTTAAGGTGGACTGCTCCTGGACTCCGAGTTGAACTCGAGTCCGAGTTGTAAACTGATTCCATCAACTTGTGGACGTCCCAACTGGTTATCCACGTTCCCAAGGCCTCTCCCCTTCACTTGTTGATCTTCTCCATTGTTCCTAATAACAATTAAATCATCACATAGCAATCTATTCTCGAACTCACATGCAAATGAAGTTAGGAGCGAGTTCACCTGCTTATTCATTAACCGTGCTCGTGCTCTTGTGATTGGTTCTTGCAGTTCAATGTCCGTCTCCGCTGTTGTGATGTCCTGATCATCCTCCCCCTCTTGAATTGGAGTCGTCCTCGACTCAAGTTTATCTTCTTCTCCCAAGTACGGTCGCAAATCTGAAATGTTAAATGTGGGACTAACCCCAAAATCGGGAGGCAACTCGAGCTTATATGCATTATCATTAATCTTTTCAACAATCTTAAAAGGACCAACAACTCGTGGTATAAGTTTAGATTTTCTCAAGTCAGGGAATCGCTCTTTTCTCAAATGTAACCACACCAAATCACCCGGTTCAAGTTTTACTTCTTTTCTACCTTTACTACCTGCAATCCTATACTTCTCATTCATCTTTTCAATAATTTTCTTTTTAGTTTTATGCATCTTAAAAATGAATTTAGATCATTGTGTAGCATCCAAATTTATAGTTTCAGAAGGAGGCAAAGGTAGTAAATCAATAGGAGCACGGGGATTAAAATCATACACTACCTGGAATGGACTTACCTTCGTTGTGGAGTGAACAAATCTATTGTAAGCAAATTCTATATGTGGTAAACACTCCTCCCACAACTTCAAATTTGTTTTCAAGACAGCCCGCAACGTAGTGGATAAAGTACGATTAACTACCTCGGTTTGTGCATCCGTTTGTGGGTGAATTGTAGTTGAAAACAGCAACTTGGTTCCCAATTTATACCACAAAGTTCTCCAAAAATGACTTAAAAATTTTGCATCACGACCAGAAACAATGGTATTTGGCACACCATGTAAACGAACAATTTCCGTCATAAATAAATCAACAATGTGTGAGATATTATCATTCTTATGACAAGGTATAAAGTGTGCCATTTTGGAGAAACGATCAACAACTACAAAAATACTATCCCTCCCCCTCTTAGTCCTAGGAAATCCTAGAACAAAGTCCATAGAAATATCCTCCAAAGGTACACTAGGAACAGGAAGAGGCATATAAAAGACCATGTGGGTTAAGGCGAGACTTAGCTTTATTGCAAGTAGGGCATCGTGACACGTAGCGCTCGACATAACGCCTCATATTCGACCAAAAGAAGTGTGTGGTCAACACGTCTTCAATTTTCTTCACTCCAAAATGTCCCATCAAACCTCCTCCATGTGCTTCCTGCAAAAGTAGTAGACGAACAGAGCTAGCTGGAATGCATAGCTTGTTAGCACGATAGAGGAGACCCTCTCGTAGCACATATTTATTCCAAGGTCTTCATTCTCTACAATTTTCAAAAGAATCTTTGAAGTCCAAATCAGTAGGATATAATGCTTTTATTGTTTCCAAACCAAAGATTTTATGATCAAGTTGGGACAACATGGTATAACGTCTAGATAATGCATCGGCAATGACATTTTCCTTCCCTTTCTTATGCTTAATGATATATGGAAACGACTCTATGAACTCAATCCATTTAGCATGTCGTTTATTCAGAATTGTTTGACACTTAAGATACTTCAATGATTCATGATCGGAATGTATGACAAACTCCTTAGACCAAAGATAATGTTGCCCAGTTTGTAATACTCGCACTAAGGCATACAATTCCTTATCATAAGTAGAATAATTCAGAGAGTACCATGAAGTTTTTCACTAAAGAAAGCAACAGGTTTACCTACTTGTATGAGAACGCCTCCAATGTCAATGTCGCTTGGATCACATTCTAACTCAAAGGTCTTGTCAAAATCTGGAAGTTGTAGCAATGGTGCTTGTGTAAGCTTCAATTTGAGAGCATCAAAATCTTGTTGCTGCTGTTTGCCCAATCGAAACGGCACTCCCTTCTTTTGTTAGCTCATGTAGAGGTGCTGCAATGGTGCTGAAATCCCATACAAAACGGTGATAAAAACCTGCAAGACCAAGAAAATTACGAACCTGCGTGACGGCTGTTGGGGCTGGCCAGCTAGTGATGGCTTCAATTTTTTCCTCATCCATCTCAATTCCCTGCGAGGAAACGACATAGCCAAGAAACGAGACTCGATTGGTGCAAAAGACATACTTTTTGAGGTTACCAAACAAACATGCATCTTCCAAAACAGTAAAAACAACACGTAAATGATCAAGATGTTCATCATATGACTTGCTGTAAATGAGGATATCATCGAAGTAAACCACCACAATTTGTCCAATGAAAGCACGTAAAACCTCGTTTATTAATCGCATAAAGGTGCTGGGTGCATTAGTTAATCCAAAAGGCATGACTAACCACTCATAAAGTCCAAAATTGGTTTTAAATGCAGTTTTTCATTCATCTCCTAGTGCCATTCTAATTTGGTGGTAACCACTATGCAAATCAATTTTTGTGAAGATGATAGCACCACTCAATTCATTAAGCATGTCATCTAAGCGAGGAATAGGATAACGATGTCGGATGGTGATGTTATTAATCGCTCGACAATCAACACACATGTGCCAACTACCATGTTTCTTAGGAACCAAAAGAACAGGAACGGAACAAGGGCTAAGGCTTTCACGAATGTACCCGCGGGCAAAAAGATCTTGGACTTGTCGCTGAATTTCCTTAGTTTCCTCTGGATTCGCCCTGTATGCTGCACGATTTGGCAAGCTTGCTCTTGGAATCAAATCGATCTTGTGTTCAATGCCTCTCATGGGTGGTAAACCAGGGGGTCTCTCGGAGGGAAACACATCCTCAAACTCCTGCAAAAGGTTAGCAACAACAGGAGCAACACAATAGACAATTCATGAAGTGAAAACATAGCTTCTTTGCATACTAAAGCATAGCACATCCCCTTAGCATCAAATAAATCAGCAAGGTCAGATTTAGTTGCGAGCAACAATGGTTATTTTAACTTAATGACTTACTGTTTTTCAGATTCTAGTTTTGTTGCTTTGCCATCACGAATTTTACTCTTCTCAAAATGCACAATTTTAGCAGGAGTCATGGGGAGCAAAGTGATTTTCTTTCCTTTATGCATGAGAGTATATTTATTAGTTCTACCATGATGAATAGCATCTGTATCAAATTCTCAAGGACGATCCAATAAAAGAGAAGAAGCATCCATTAGCACGACATCAAAATCAGCAAAATCATGGTAAGAACCTATTGAAAAATGTATTCTAGTTGTTTGTGTTACCCAAACCTTACCGCTGTTGTTGAACCATTGAATGTGGTATGGATGAGGGTGTGCTCTTGTTGTCAAACCAAGTTTCTTGACGACATCCGTGTTCACCAAGTTATTGCAGCTACCTCCATCAATTATAGTGTGTACACGACAATCCTTGACGACGAGAAACATGTGGAAGAGGTTGTGCGTTGTAGCTTGTCGTCGGCCTCCACTTTGGAGCTCAAGGCACGCTGCACAATGATGCTCCTATAGTTCTCCGTCGCCGTTGTACCAAGTACCTCTTCTTCGGTGTGTTCGTCATTTGGATCTATAAAGTTAGTAGCAAGAGAATATTCATCTTCAACATCCGAAGTACTATCATACCCGCCATCGTCGCGTGCTATATATGCTCGTTTGCTTGGACAATCTCTCATCATATGACCAAGTCCCTGACAGCAGTGACACTTAATGTCGAAAGTACAACTCATAGAAGGAGTGGACGATGAAGGCTTGAATGATGTCGCCTTACTGCCTTTCGGCACGTGAGAAGGTGGAGTAGCAGGTGTAGTTTGTTGGCTGCCATTGGATGGTGTAGTCGCTGCATGGGGGGGGGTCGAAGATGGTGCCTTTTTGGATGGTGTAGACGTCGAACGCAGCGTGAAGTTGCTCCTCCTGCGTTGTTGCTGTTGTTGTCAGCCCTGCAATTCTTTTTCTGCCAACATAGCAAGCTGAAACAATCTGTTAATAGTATCATATTCCTTGTAATAAACAATATCCTGAATTTCACGCCTCGACCCCCCATAAAAACGAGCTCTTGTATCATCCATGTCCTCTACTACCCCACAACGCAACATACCCTTTTGTAACTCTTGATAATACTCCTCTACGGACATGTTACCTTGGTCTAAGTGTTGCAATTTTTTGCGAAGGTCCCACTGAATAGATGAAGGAACAAATCGAACACGCATAGCTTCCTTTAATCTATCCCATGTTGGAGCATCAGTTCTAGTTTAACAAGTTCATTGCACCATATGATAGCAAAGTCCTTAAACTCACTAGTGGCTTGACGAACTCTATGTTGTTCAGGAACAAGATGGACATTAAATTTTTGCTCTACTGTCATATCCCTATCAAGATAAGCCTCAGCATCATAAGCACCAAAAAAAGAGGTTATAGTAAATTTCACTTTAGCAAAAGGATCATCAGGAGGACGATTATAATTGTTATGATGATTATTACTTCTCATACTTTGAGGATAAAGTGGTAGTCTTGGTTGATTGTTGTGATCCTCCATATCATCATAATTGTCTTCATGTCTTCCAGCGAGAGGCAACCGAGCCTCAAAAGTATTCATCCAAAGAGCAAGGTCATCAAGTTGGCGAGTCAAGTTCGCCAATGACTCCTCTGTTGATATGTTGTATTTGGCAAACATATCTGTCATGGTCTTCATCATATCACGTAACTCAGCATGTTGAACACATTCGTCATCATTGTCTTCTCTTGCCATTGTTAGTAGGAAACAAAAGACAACAAAAATATGTTATCCCTATCAACTAGAGTGACAATGTGAAAGGTGGAAGAAAATAATCTCTCTCGCTCAAGCGTCTTACCACACTCTTACAAGTGTTCTTACCGACACAGCAGGTGGTGTGGACGGTGAGATGAATCAATGAAGCATGGAATGATTGCAAAGATACATGTTATGCTCAAGAGAAAGGTGGAGCTTGGATGGCACAATATGGTGGCTAATAAGTAGAAAACCGTTAACAGGTAAACAAAGTTGAATAAGTATTCAATGTAGGAAACTGTTGTTGGTTAATCAAGTGCTCTAGGGCCTAGCACAACACAAGGAAGTAGCAAGGCAAAAGGAAGACAAAATGATATAACCAACAATCACAACACAAGTAGTATAAGCCAATTGCTTTAATAAGCGTGCTCTTCCCTATTTTTTTCTTTTTTGTAATATTTTTTTGATATTTTTTATTTACTCAGGAGCACAAAATATGAAGCACACAAATTTTTAGCTCAATTGAATGTAATATGCGGCCTACAGAAAATCAAGAAGATTCTTTAAAATTTGTGCTGAAACTTCGGAGGCCGGATAGCCTATCTTCCGAGGGGAATTCGGGCAATCTAATTTTCGCCAAACACGGCGAAGCGAAGGAAAACCAGATGCAAAATTTTGCGTAGATCAATTAGAAATAAAAAATCGCCTGATTTCGAGTTCGTATGCGAAAGTTATGGCCGTTTTAATGTAGGCTGTCCGAGTTACGGTTTTTGGATGTTGATTCCAACTCGGTTTGAGAACAGAACACATAATTGGATATGAAAACGATCGGAAATTTGCACAACAACTAATGGGGTGGTGTGTGATGATTCAAGGATGAGTGGCACAAAGATTTTTCACCTAATCTAGGGCTGGCGATGTGGGAGTTCACGCAAGGCGGCTAGCTAGGGAAAACCGATGAATGTGGTGGACCGGTTTGTTGTTTAAGGACTGTGGAATAGGTGTCGAACAGTAAGAAAACAAGGATGAAACACGATAACTAGGACCCAAAACAAAAGGCTAAACCAGCAAGAAGACTCGACCACACAAATGCAAACTCAACAATGCAAACTGAAAAACGAAACTACAAACACTATAGTCTAGGAAGCGGTAAAAACAATTTAATTTTTTTGTGGCTTTTCTGTGGACTCTAGGTACGAAACAAATCTTATCTAATGGAAGGAAAACAAAGATACCTCACGGGCAACCTAGAAATCTGATACCAGTTGATGAGTAGTTTAGGCCCGATCTTCTGAAAGGTAAGTTGATTGAGGTGGAGAACTCGACGTTGATGATCCGCGACACTCGAGCAATTCGAGTACCCCTGCAATCACTACACCACTGCTCTGTTGGTTATCAACCTTGCTGCACACGCTTGATCTCGCCAAGAAGGCTAATCCCTACAAGTGCAACGGAGAACACAAGCAAGAACGTCGAAGACACGATCTAAAATTGCGAGGCTGGGATCTCACAAACCGTAGAATGGTGATATTATTGATCTAAGTAAAACCCACCGAATATGACCGGCGGATGCAGTATTTAAAGTCTAGGGTTCGGCCAAAACACGCTTAGACGCGTCCCTAATGAACTCATATGGGATACAAGGCCCAAATGCCCGATTTGGTGGCGCAGCACCAGACAGAAATCTGGAGTCTACTTGTTTCAACGATTCCCAATGAATCCGGAGGAATTTTCAGGTGGGACCAAATCCACTGGAAATTTTATCTTCTCCTCTTTCCGTTCATATGTGGAACATATAAAATGGAGTCCGTATGCATCCTTGGCGTCCATTTTAAGGTGGACTGCTCCTGGACTCCTAGTTGAACTCGAGTCCGAGTTGTAAACTGATTCCATCAACTTGTGGATGTCCCATCTAGTTCTCCATGTTCCCAAGGCCTATTCCCTTCAGTTGTTGATCTTCTCCATTGTTCTAATAACAATTAAATCATCACATAGCAATCTATTCTCAAACTCACATGCAAAGGAAGTTAGGAGCGAGTTCACCTGCTAATTTATTAACTATGCTCGTGCTCTTGTGATTGGTCCTTGCAGTTCAATTTGCGTCTCCGCTGTTGTGATGTCCTCATCAATCCCATCCCGCTAGCCAGGGCACTTAATGAAGCCGCTGCCTCGAGGGGGTCGTTACTGCGTCCTTCTGTCCTATCACCGGGGTGAACAATATTGGGTACCAAGGCGCACACGCACCCGTCGTACCAGGCCCAAGCCGTCCGCCCCATCGGAGATGATGGGACATGAAGCGCATTCAAGAAAGCACTCGAGTGCCTACGGTCAGATTGTGACGGTTCCCACTCCGCATTGATAACTTTTCTCCTCCCAAGCCCGGGCTCGAGCGCTCAAGACTTCCTTTCGCCAGCTTGTCCTTCGAGAGAATCGGTTCGTTAAGTCTTGTTGATAGCCGGGGTTTCGTACCCCATAAGTAGCACTCGAGCCTCTGGTCGAGCGCACCGACCGGTAGAGGGTGAAAGCCACCCCGTTGGTTCCTTGCAAGGAGACAAGATGAGAAAATGTAAATACTTTGGCTCGATAGTTACCAACACTCCTACATGGCTATCGATGGCCGGTCATGACCTACGGCCATGCCAAACGACTCCACACGACAAACCCCCTCGCTCGTCTTCTGAGGCGAGGTTGTTGTGAAAGTGAGTTCATTTCGCTCCCCATCCGTGAGCTATCCGTGACTCGAAGGGGTCGGGCGGATCGGGGGCTTTCCTTGGTGGCTGAGCCCTCGAGCCCAACGAGCTGCCTAGCGGGTGAAACTAGAGTGAAACCCGTCCTCCCTATATCGCAGGGTGGACGCAACCATTTATCCCGTTCAGGGGGAATGTCCTGGTCAGGGCTCGGTGCCTGCATTTCATTAGACCCTAGCTCGACGTTACCATGCAGATCTCGAACCTTCAGGAGCCCAGGCGGCTCATTGTTGGCCATTCGGAGGCTACTAAATTTTCGCTGGGCCGGGACTCGAATGTGAGCTTAGGGGGGTCAGGGGGATTCGATTCCCCCCGATCATGCCTCACGTTGGCTCTCTCATATCGCTCACCCCTCGCTCTGGGTCATTTTGGATGGTCTCAAAGCCCAATTGAGCCATCCTTTGAATTCGAAACATCATCGGACCCCAAAAGTGTGCTAGAAATGTACCTTACTTGCCTTGGCCCGCTTGGGCCGATGTCGCGGTTGCCGCCATAGTGTGGGGCAATTCTCGTCTTTCAAAGGCCGTTGTTGGAGGGGGCCCAGAGATAGGGGATGGGGAGCAGGCGCGGCCTGACACAAGATGTCAGTTCACCTCCAGGGGGGCGGTTGCTAAAGAGTTGCAATGACGGTTGCCTTTCCTGTTGTAATATGGGGTAGAGGTGCCGGTTAGCGTGTCGTCTTTATATACTTGGGTGACAGGGTGGCATTCCCCATCCTTCGCGCCGCCTATCCTTGTCTCTATCCCCGAATCTCAAGCATTTCTACTGCCATTCCTTCCTCCAGCGCACTCATAAGAGTGGGCGGGGCGGAGGCAGAGCTTCCTTTCAGGCGACTCGATTTCCCGTTTTTCGTTGAGATGTCACCGTAGGCGAAGTCCGAATTGACCTGGAGGTTCCTGGCTACCCTCTGGGAGATGGGGGTGCTGTCGGAGCGCAACATGCTCACCATTCGTGCCCCTGGTGGGGACCTTTTCACACTCCATGGGCCGACGAGGTGGTGTCCCTAGGCACTTTCTATCTGCGCAGGCTTGGTCAGCCGACACAACACTTCCGTCGCGAGGTTCTGCACCATTATGGGCTAGAGCTTCATTATCTAACGCCGGAGGGCATTTTTACTGTGATGATGTTCATCGTCTTGTGTGAAGCTTATTTGGGGATAGGCCTTCACTATGGGATGTGGAGGTACTTCTTCTGCGTACCATCGTCGTTCTGTTGACCCCCGCTCCCATCCATGGGGGAGCTTGCATCTAGCTGCGCAGGGGGCCACTGTAATTCGTTGGCATACACCTGCCTCCTCTGCTCGACGGGTGGGATCGTTAGTGGTTCTACATCAGGAACGATACTCCCTCCCTTCCGTCCTTCACGGGCAAGCCTCCATAGGAGCAGGATTCTTGAGTTGGGGGCCTCCCAAGAGGGAGAAAGCCAAACTTGAGGACATCCTCAGGTGCGTGATGAATCTGAAAGCCGGTGGCCTTACGGGTGCTCATCTCCTTCATACCTTTCTAGTACGGAGAGTGTTGCCCATCCCCGAGCGGGCGCACACTCTGTACCGCTATACTTGACCATGTGATCTGGGCTGGGAATCGTAGGAAGGCTCTTGTGAGAAGAACTGTCTTGATGCTTTTAGAGCTTATTAGAGCCAGACATCGGCGAGCCTTGCGACTCGGGGCCGCCCCCGCTCGACGCAGCGCACCCGTTCATTCTAGGGTTGGGGAACATAATCATCCTTCCAAAGATTCCCAAAGATCGGGAGAAGAGATCATTGAAGGTCGCTCGGGAGGTTACTGCAAAGAAGAAGAAGGACAAGGCCAAGGCTCGACTGGTATGTCACCAGAGGCAGAGGCACGTGGCTCATCCGGTCAGCGAGAGTACACCGGAGACGTTGTCAGAGGATGAATGGAGCGATAGCGACTCATCTGGGGCCTCAAACCTTACTGCTCTAGCGGCGGGGAAGAGGGTGGCCGAGCCAACCTATGGCCAGGAGTCAAAAAGAAGGAGAGCGGATACCAATCCTACCAGGACCCTCTCCCCGGGGTGCGCCGTTGGTCCTTTGACGACTTAGGCGTCAGACGCCGGGCCATCCCGGGACCCATCGCCTCTGGCGTGGGGTTCTGATCGGAGAGTGATCCAGTGTTGGGGGGAGTCCGACCGGGTGCCTACCTTGAGCCGACGCCCCCTACGGAGCATGGCTCCAAGTCCTCTGGTGCTTGAGGCTCAGGAACTCGGGTTGTCCTAGTTCTAGCTGCTGTCGAGGCAGTGGGCCAAACTATGGCTCAACTACCGGTTCTTGCTCATTGGATCTTGGGCGAGACTGACTCGACAAGCGAGTCGTGTGCCATCCTTCAATGCTAGAGGAAGTGAGACTTTATTTCCTTTTGCAATGGGGTCTCTGTTGACGGCTGTTATACACCAATTTTACCCGTCAACATAACTCAATTATGTGAAGGACATATCATTTCTTGTACACATCAACTTTGTATTTAACCTACTTCCACTTCTCCTTGGAGAGGATGGTGCACGCAAGAATTTTATGTAGAATTGAAGTGAAACAAGGGGATGGATCCTATAAAATATCATTCTAGCCAATCAGGCGACGCTACGTGACACCACATGGATCAAATGGCTCACAAACAGAAGTATCTGAGGCCATCCAACAGTGTAGCACCCATATCAGTCAATGGGACCCACCTAGAAGTCACCCCGAGGAAGCACACTGGAATTGGTCCAACTTCCAGTTCGAGCGACTAGGGGGTTCAGCTGAACCCTTCCTGGTGCCAAACTCAGTCAGCTTCCACATGTCGACTCCCTGTGGTGCCTTGGTCACGATGAAGACTGATCCGCGTGTTTTTGGTGATGGGAACCGACCCTTCTCCAAGTTATAAATAGGACCCCTCACTTCAACACACACCACATGACTATTCATCCATTGTATCCACTACTCTTCATAGGTTTAGATGAGTATAGGCTGTAGAGAGGAGTGCATCTAGTCCATAGTCCAAGTAGGAGAGGAGTAGGAGTTTCTTCCCAATTCCTAATTGGCAAAGGTATGGCTCTTATATTCCTATTTGTATTTGTGACTTTATTCTTAATACAGATGATATCTTTAGTCTTCTATTGTTCATACACTCGGATGAAGCGTTTCTTGTTTGATTGTGGATTCCATGTATGTGGTAGGAGTATTATTTATGACTATGCTATACCATTAACATTATATCATCATAAAAACTATAAAACTCCACTATAGTCTAATTAGCTATGACATGATTATGTTAACATGAATCACTTATGCTATGAATTAACATTGGTTCAACGATGATTTTGTTCATTGCCTTAGGATGGCTTGTGCCTAGAGGCTTCTAAGGTAATTACTAAATATGCTAGCATGATGCTATGATAGAGAGTAGCATTGAATGTCTTGTATGCTCACGAATTGAAGAGGTAGGCAGTAAGTGATGATAGCCCTATCTGTCCTTTGTAATCCTCCACGTTCAGTTATGCCACAGGCTCTTGGCGGGAGTCTTCCTAGTATTGCTAGGGTTAAATCCATGCTCGATGTGTTAATCCACTTGGCATGAGAATTCATAATTAATATAATCATTAGTAACTAACTGTTGACGACTGTTATATACCAATTTCAACCGTCAATATAACTCAATTATGTGAAGGATTGATCACTTCTTGCACACATCACCTTTCTACTTGACCTATTTCCACTTGTACTTGGAGAAATATGTGTATGCAGATAATTTAAAAGGAATTGAGGAAAAGTATGGGGAGCAATCCTATAAAATATCATCCCATCCAATCAGGCGACGACACGTAGCACCACATGGATCAAATGGCCCACAAACAGAAGTATCCAAGGCCATCCAACGGTGTAGCACCAATATCAGTCAATGGGACCCACCTAGCAGCCACCTGGAGAAAGTACGAGCCGTTTGGAGCCCTGACCAGGTCGGACGAACCAGGGGGTCGACCGACCTGGTCCTGGCGCCAAACGCGGTCAACTTCCACGTGTTGGCTCCTCCCGGCTCCCAAGACTCAATGACGACCGATTCACGTGCTTTTGGTGGCGGGAACCGACCTCAACACTAGTATAAATAGGACCCCATACCCCTTACTTCAACACACACCACTTGGGCATCATTCTATTGTATACACTATCTTCCATAGTCCTTTGAGGAGTTAGGATGTAGAGAGGAGAGCCTCTAGTCCCAAGTCCAAATTGGGAAAGGAGTAGAAGGAGTCTCTCTTCCCAATTCCACATTGGGAAAGGTATATCTTATGTATTCCCCCTTGTATTTGTGACTTTGTGCTCAACAAAGATATTATCTTTAGTCTTCTTTTATACGTATACATGGACAAAGCGTTTCTTGTTTGATTGTGGAGTCCATGTAAGTGGGAGGTATAGTCTTTATGATTGTACTCTCATGATCACATCTTATGGTCATAAACACTATAGACCCCCACTATAGTCTATGTAGTTATGATATGATTATGTTAATATGAATAACTATGCTATACAATCAACATTGGTTCAACGATGATTTAGTTCATTACCTTAGGATGGCTTGTGCTGCAGCTCTTAAGGTATTTGCTTAGTATGCTAGCATGGTGCTAGGGTATTTAAGTAGCGTTAGATGTCTCGTAGACCCACGGATTGAAGAGGTAGGCAGTAGGTGGTGACAGCCCTATCTTTCCTTTGTAACCCTCCACGTTCGGCTATGCCACAGGCTCTTGGCGGAGTCGCCCTAGTATTGCTAGGGGTAAGCCCGTGCCCGATGTGTTGAATAGCATTGCATAGGAATTCATCATTGACATGACCATTAGTATCTAGGCTATGTATATGTATTAGGAGCATTTTAGGAGCAACTCTTTAACTCTTAATCCAATCTCCCTCTAGGACCCATTTACCCTTTAGAATAGAATGCCTAGGTGTGTAACACTACCCCTATTATCAACTTACCCCCTGTCCGGATAATTGATTAGTATCCCATAGCTTGACCATAAGAGTAGTATATACTTTACTTCATTGCCTTCCTTTGGGATAAATACGATACCCTTGGTAATACTCATGGGTGAAATGCTACAACAATATCTTCTGTGCGCTTGCGGATCTCATCTCTTTACCGGAGATGATCTGTGGTGTTAAGAAATACCAACAAGCATTTCTGGCGCCGTTGCCGGGGATGATTTGTTAGTATATCTTAGGAGCCGTCAACAAGCATTTCTGGTGCTATTGCCGGGGAAGGCAAAGGAAGTGAAGGATAGCTATCACTTGTGATTAAGCTATAGGTACTAATAGTTATTAGACATGATTACCCTTGTTTGTTTTCTCCTTTGTGTGAAAACAGGGTAGTGTTGGCCAACCCATTGTATGGGATGGCCAACGAGGACGCAAGTGCTAAACTGCAAGATGATTCAAGGTGTACCTCAACAAATGTCCGCTAGGCAACACCATTGCCTTTTGCGGGAGAATTTCATCTTTCAGTAGGACCAAAGTCATCCATACCCAAGCCTGGGGAAGGCTCCAAGAAGTTCTTATTGGTGTGCCTCCACCATGGGGGTGGATAGTTGGCTCTTCATCCAACACTCGTGTCATGGGTTGGCTCCACCAATCCATGACCACATTCATGCTGGAACTGAAGGAGTCCTATTCTCATTCATCATGGATGAGAAGAAGATCTCCACTCAAGGGGTGGATTGAAGAATGCTTGAGTTCCCATAGCTTGTCATGCACACCACTTCACAAGGTGGATATGCTAGTTATGGAACTACACCTCCCATTGAAGTGTCATGAATATCCAAGTCGTTGGAGATTTGTTTGGATAATCCAAGTCATGGATATTCACATGATTTGTGAAAATTCATGTCATCATGGGATGTGTGGGAATTATTTTCCTAAGACCCATGAGGCCCTTTTTTAAACAACAACTCCAATGGCTACCATTCACAAGGAGGTCAAGGGTGGAATTAACATCACCCTTGTATTCAAGGAGGCTATGGCTTTCCAAGGGATTTAAGTTCAACTAGCCTACCTTGAAGTATCTTGGTCAAGCAGAAATCAAGAAAACATTCACATGAAGATCTTGGCCAAGGACAAGAACTTAAGGAGCATTCAAAGTCCAAGATATCCCACATCACTTGTTGGGATTCCCACACTTCGACCAAACCCATTCAACCTAGGGCAAGTGACATTGTGGATGAAGCGTTTCTTGTTTGATTGTGGAGTCCACATGTCATCATGCCCAAGGAAGCCTTTGATCCATGATCAAGGTATGGGTTGATTCAATGGAATATCAATATGATCAGAGTGGCACCCCTAAGAAGGACAAAGCCTCACCATGCTCATGAAGTAATACATTCAAGAGGGAGAACCCGTCACTACAACAACATGTCTATATCAATACAACGGGGAGAGGCTAGGGCCACCAGGTGGCCCACATGTCCAAATGACAGCCAAATGAGTTTGGCATGTCAAAACAGAAGAAATCGTCCACATCTTCAACTCCAGGATTGGAGGACAAATCATCGCGCTGAACAGAACGGAGGTAAGTCCTACTCATCGGACTTCGAAAATTCGGTGAGTCCTCGCCAATAGGTTAATTGGTAGTTATCTCATATTTGTTTTCCAAATTGCATCAACCCTTGCATTTGCATGTTTGAAATTCCACACTTGCATGTTGGAAAGTAAAATTTCCAACCATCACAAAACTAAAAATTTGAATTAGGGGAGAAATTTAATTGGATATGAACTACGTGCATGACCACTTGAATTTATCTTCCTAGTTCAAACCAAAAATATTTTATTTGACCCTCATTGCATTTACAAGTTATTTCAAGCTGGGCAATACAATTTGAAAATTGGGTTCAATTTGCTTTTGCCAACGTAACCTGTTTTCAAGTTGTTTTGTGTGTTCTTGATTAAAGTGCAGCTAGGTCAAAATTGTGAAGAGGTGGTATGGCAAGAAAGTGGAAGGTTTCATCAAGCTCAAGTCACCATTGGGAGGATTTGAGAACACTTCTCTCCTTCAAACTCATTTTGAGTTTGAGGAAGAGAAATGTTCAAAATGATGACCCAATGAAGGAGCCAGAACCAAATCTATTGCCAAATCCAATCTCAACTTGGCATTTGACATCAACGATCAAGCCTACGCCGAAAATCAAGGTTGTGAGTTTCTCACACAAAGACCTTCGTCACCAACTGCTCTTCAAATGAGGTATGAGTTTAGAATTTTTCATTATTTGGTTTGCCATAGAATTGAATGTATTTGCTTGCATTTCTGAGGAAGGTTGACACTTCCTCATCATTTAATTCTCATGCATCCTCACAAGAGTAAGTGTGGGTATTGACTTTTGGATCTCCAAAAGGAAATCCCACCTTACTTGGAAAAATCTAAAACAAGTACCTAGAATACTTTAAGCATTGTTTTGTAGACTTAGTCATTTTTGTTTAGGTTTAGAAAATAAAACTTTTGGGCATGACTTAATTGGTGAATTGGCATATAGAAACTTGGGCATAGTGACAACCATAATTTTTAATTGAGCTTCATGCATAGATGGTGTCACTAGATTTCAAACTCCTAGGAATAAGTGTTATCCTTGCTCTAAAATTGAATTGCATTTCTTGGAGGAGTCACTAAATTATAAATTCCTAGTGAAGTTCAGGAGGATAAAATTGAGAATCTTGTTTGTCATGGTCTAAATGATAAAATTTTCTCTTGAAAGCTAAGATGGTTAGAAACTTCAAAAGATGTAGGGATCCATATAGTATATTTCTATCACATGCATTGCTATGAGTAGGAGCTTTAGAAAATATGCAACATGAATTATCCATAAAGCTCCACTCTTATCAATGAATAACACAGTGATCATGGATACACTTGACATTGGAACCAATGCATCTTTGATTTTGTTCTTCCCCGTATGTACAAATGAAAGTTCGGTTACCTAACCCGAACGTTCATTGTATAAGTATCGGGAGCTAACCATCCCTCTCTATTCAAGAGAGGAAGTTTGCAGGAGTAATATTACTATGCAGGCATTTAAGAAGCTGATTGTTGGGATCCCTAGAGGATCCCATTTCAACATCTCTTGGCCAAGGAGTAAATGAGGATGGTTTTTACCTATCGGAAATTATGCCCAAAGGTCAATCATAACTATACGAGGCTAGAGATTTGAAATGGGAACCCTCCATGAGCAACCAATGGGCTGCCACGAATGGGTGAGAGCATTATGCTCTCAACTATTCTAAGCACTCATTCAAGCTCAAGGGATTTGCCACCATCATTGGGTACAAGTTATTCCTATGTGGCTAAGAGTTATGATGTACCATAACCAAGGAATGACAAGATCACACCCAATTTATATTGGGTGCATGTTGTTCCTATGTGGCTAGAAGGTATGTTGTACCTTACCCAAGGAACAACTGATCATACCCAATGCATGTTGAGTACATGTCACTCCCTTATGGCAAAAATATATGATACACCTTATCCAAAGAATGACAAAACATACTCAATGTATGTTGAGTGCATGTCATTCCTTTGGGTGTAAAGGTTATCATTATCCTAGCCAAGGAATGACAAATCACACCCAACACATGGAGACCCTGATGTGTGGACGATCAACATCGAAAACACTCTATTCAACCACACTCATGGTGTCCATGGGAGGCAACACAACAATCCACACTCAACCCTCCATTGTCAAAGCCACACTGCAACAAGGATAGGCCAACTTATGGCCTACCTCCGCCGTTAGGGTTTCAACCCCTATCACGAACCTTGATCAATAATAAGCTTGGGGGAGGACCCCCACTTGAGGTAACTTGTATCACACCCACTGCATTTTTATTTCAAATCATCCATTGCATATTTACTTTTCATTCATCCACCATCCACCATGCATCTTAAAAAACATAAAAATAGAAACTTAGATTTGCTTTGCTTATCAAATAAAGATGTGCGGTAAGAATGATTTAGAATTCACATAGATGAAATGATGAATAGTTGCTCTGTTTTATTTTCCTAAGTCTGTAGTTTACAACTTGCTACTCTCCGAATATTGCTTAAATTGGCTAAAATTACTTTGCCTTGATTTAGAAATTGTGGGTAGCAAAAGCTTAATCTACTTCTAGGTTGTTGGGAGATTTGAATTAGTAATAGGGCTGCTATTCCTATTTTGAAAGTGGAACTTAGATTTCCGGAGAAATTCTATCAAGATTTAAGTTTCCCTCATTTGATTGGAAATACCTACCAAAGCCATATGATATTCATACATAGACAACACCTTATGCATATGCTATTTGCTTTCACATTGAGCCTAGTCAAACTAGTATAGACCTATGTGAGAAATCATTCAATTCTTTTTGAATTCAAGACTTCACTTGCACATGCTATACTTCTACAGTAGAAGGAAGCAAAATTCCATCATATCCACCATTCCACAATAAAAAGAGAAACTCCATACTATTCATAGTTAGCACTCTCTTCAAGTTATTGCATAAAAAGGAGTAGAAGACATGGCTACAAGAAAAAGAAAAAGAAAATGCATGCTTATATCATAAGCATTAGGAAAAAAAGAAGAAAAATATGCTTACTCCATAAACATAAAAAAAGGGGTAGCCATGTTTCATCCTTGCAATAAAGAGAGTCCACATCAAAAGGAGTCATCTCAATGTTTCCACATCCACCTCCATTCCATCACACATGCACAAGTCTTTATTCAAAAGTTTGAATTGATTTCTCCTAAGGCTTGCTCTTTTGACTTAGCAATATTATGTGTTGCAAATATGCCTACTTACTTTCCCTACCAAGCTCCACATACAAGCCATATTCAAAGAGTAGGAATAGCATAGGCATAATGCCTTGGTGACGACATATTTTCACTATACACAAATGAGTGATCGAGAGAATCAATTGAGGTACTCATAATCTAATTTGAATCTCCCTGGAATTTAAGTGAAACTTGATATCTAGGCTATGCTTGCTCCATTTGTTGTTCTATCTTTCAATTACCCATGAATAGGAGAAGGCATAACTCCCATAATAACTTAAGAAGGGTGAAGTACCATAGCCACTTTTTGTAATACTAGGTAGAGTATTTTGTTGTGCACTTGGTACTTTCGAAAGGTAGAACATTGTAGCAACTCCTAATCATCAACCTAAAGTCTTGACTTTGCTCGGGACGAGCAAAGGATAAGCTTGGGAGAGTTTGTTGACGGCTGTTATATACCAATTTCAGCCATCAATATAACTCAATTATGTGAAGGATTGATCATTTCTTGCACACATCACCTTTCTACTTGACCTATTTCCACTTGTACTTGGAGAAATATGTGTATGCATATATTTATACAGGAATTGAATAAAAGTATGGGGAGCAATCCTATAAAATATCATCCCAGCCAATCAGGCGACGACACGTAGCACCACATGGATCAAATGACCCACAAACAAAAGTATCCGAGGCCATCCAACGGTGTAGCACCAATATCAGTCAATGGGACCCACCTGGCAGCCACCTGGAGGAAGTACGAGCCGTTTGGAGCCCTGACCAGGTCGACCGAACCAGGGGGTCGACTAACTTGGTCCTGGCGCCAAACGTGTTCAACTTCCACGTGTTGGCTCCTCCTGGCTCCGTGGAGTCAATGACGACTGATTCACGCTCTTTGGTGGCAGGAACCGACCTCAACACTAGTATAAATAGGACCCCATACCCCTCACTTCAACACACACCACTTGGGCATCATTCTATTGTATACACTACCTTCCATAGTCCTTAGAGGAGTTAGGATGTAGAGAGGAGAGCCTCTAGTCCCAAGTCCAAATTGGGAAAGGAGTAGAAGGAGTCTCTCTTCCCAATTCCACAATGGGAAAGGTATATTTCATGTATTCCCCCTTGTATTTGTGACTTTGTGCTCAATAAAGATATTATCTTTAGTCTTCTTTTATACGTATACTTGGATAAAGCGTTTCTTGTTTGCTTGTGGAGTCCATGTAAGTGGAAGGTATAGTCTTTATGATTGTACTCTCATGATCACATCTTATGGTCATAAACACTATAGACCCCCACTATAGTCTATGTAGTTATGATATGATTATGTTAATATGAATAACTATGCTATACAATCAACATTGGTTCAACGATGGTTTAGTTCATTGCCTTAGGATGGCTTGTGCTACAGCTCTTAAGGTATTTGCTTAGTATGCTAGCATGGTGCTAGGGTATTTAAGTAGCGTTGGATGTCTCGTAGACCCACGAATTGATGAGGTAGGCAGTAGGTGGTGACAGCCCTATCTGTCTTTTGTAATCCTCCACGTTCGGCTATACCACAGGCTCTTGGCGGGAGTCGCCCTAGTATTGCTAGGGGTAAGCCCGTGCCCGATGTGTTGAATAGCATTGCATAGGAATTCATCATTGACATGACCATTAGTATCTACCTTAGGCTATGTATATGTATTAGGAGCATTGTAGGAGCAACTCTCTAACTCTTAATCCAATCTCCCTCTAGGACCCATTTACCCTTTAGAATAATATGCCTAGGTGTGTGTCACACTACCCCTATTATCAACTTACCCCCTGTCCGGATAATTGATTAGTATCCCATAGCTCGACCATAAGAGTAGTATATACTTTACTCCATTGCCTTCCTTTGGGGTAAATACGATACCCTTGGGAATACTCATGGGTGAAATGCTACAACAGTATCTTCTGTGCGCTTGCAGATCTCATCTCTTTACCGGAGATGATCTGTGGTGTTAAGAAATACCAACAAGCATTTCTGGTGCCGTTGCCGGGGATGATTTATTAGTATATCTTAGGAGCCGTCAACACTAACTTAGGCTATGTATATGTACATTAGAAGCATAGTAGGAGTATCTACCTAACTCTTAGCCTAGTTCCTCTATTACCTCATTTAATCCCTTTAGGATGGAATGCTCTTGTGTGTGTCACACTACCTCAATTACCCTTTATCTATCCTTGCTAGAACCCTACCTAGATCAACCTAGACTCTCCATTTGATGATTGCTTTTCTTCTATCTAACCTTCATTTGGGAAAATATAAATGACACCCTTTGGGAATACTCTTACAGGGGAAATGCTACATTGATAGTTTCCTTGCGCTTGCGGATTTAGATGTGTAATAAAAAACCTACGAACAAGCATTTTCTGGCACCACTGCTAGGGATGAATTGTTAGTAGTGCGTAGGAACCGTCAACAAGCATTTATGGCGCCATTTCCGGGGAAGGCAACCGAAGTATTGCATGATTGAGTGAATAGGATAGGACTCTGGTAGGTTTTAGTAGGATAACCCTTCTTTGTTTTCGCATTTTTATGTGAAAACAGGGTAGTGTATCTGGTTTTCCGCTTGCCAGAAAACTTTGTTGAAGATCTTGAATCCCTTATGAGAGATAAACCTCGTGTTGTTACTCCTCATAATCTTAGAGCGGCAAAGCAAGCCAGCACAACTGCACCAACAACCGAAATGCTAATGGCCCAGAAGACCCTTCGTGAGTTTTCAGCTCCCTCTGCTAACAATGTGCTTGTTGGGCCCACTATTAACACGGAAGACGTGAACTTCAAAATCAAGACTGGCCTGATCATTATGGTGCAAGCCAACCCTTTTTGTGGGAAGGCTAACGAGGATGTAAGTGCTCACCTGCAACAATTCCTTGAGATCTGCAACACTTTTAAGATCAAAAATGTGTCTGTCGATGCTGTCTTCCTTAGGCTGTTTCCGTTCTCTCTTCTTAGGAGAGCGAAACAGTGGTTCTACGCAAACCTAAGTGCTGTAGACACTTGGGAGAAGTGTTCTACGGCATTTCTCGTCAAGTTTTTCCTATTGGGCAAGACCAATGCCCTACGTGGAAGAAGTTCCAACTTCCAACAAGATGCCAAGGAGTCTATTCCCGAGGCTTTGAAAAGGCTGCAGGAGTATATCCTAGCCTGTCCCCACCATGGGATGGATAATTGGCTAATTATCCAAAACTTCTACAACGGGCTGATCCCTTCTGCCCGTGACCATGTTGATGCTACTGCTGGAGGAGCCTTCTTCTCATTGACGGTGCCCAAAGCTAAATATTTGATTGAGAAGATGGTGTCAAACATGGGTTGGAACAACGAGCGTCTCCATACCCGCCAGCGAGGCTTGCACACCTTGAAGGAGGTGGACATGATCGCTGCCAAATTGGACCTCCTTATGAAGAAGATTGATAGACAAGGCAATGCCTATGCTTTAGACTCTCACATCACTTGTGAAGTCTGTGGAAACACGAGCCATTTGGACAATGACTGCCCAAAAACCCGTGAGGATGCCCTATACCTATCCAACAATGGAAACAATATCATCCAGGAGGTCAAGGGTGGGGCCAACCACACCCATTTTATCAAGGAGGGTACAACAACAATGGCAACAATGGAAATCAGCCCAACTTGAGAGAACTTTCCATTGGCCAGCTAAAGATCAATAATGCTATATCCAAGAAGCTGTCGGCCAATGACAGGACCCTAGAGAGTATTAATGCCAATATCGAAGGACTATCCTCAGCCTTCAAGAATCAATTGAGCTTCAACAAGATGTTGGAGACTCAGTTGGTTCAACTGGCAGCTGCTGTTCTTCCAGTGGAGAATTGCAAGATGCCAGGACAGCTTGAACCTCCTGTGGAAAGTGCCAACATGATTTCTCTACAAGGAGGCAACTGGCTGAAGGACCCTGGATGTCCTACAATATAATGCTCAATTGGGGCTCACCACTTTGACAAGACACTTTGTGACCTTGGAGCAAGTGTGAGTGTGATACCCAAGGTGGTTTCTGACCAGTTGAACTTCACGGAGCTTACTCCAACACTAATGCAGCTCCAACTGGTTGATTCCACCGTCCATTATTCAATGGGTATCGCTGAAGATGTCTCAGTGAAAATCCGGAATTACTTCATACCGGTGGATTTCGTGGTGCTCGACATGGAGGTCGAGAAGGATACACCGCTCATTCTTAGGCGACCATTCCTTAGCACTGCGAAGGCTCGCATAGATGTGGGAGCTAGAGAAATCCACTTCCATATCAATGGCAAGGAGGAGAAGTTTAACTTTCGCCCAAAGTTGGAGCAATGCTCCATGGTCCGCATTGGGGCGAATGTTAAACACATTCAAGAGGTTGGAATCACACCTCCAAAGGTGGACCCGCTCATTGCATTGATGAGGAATTTAATCTATGCAAAAACCCATCTTATCATCCACGCCTATATCCCAAGAAGACGGAAAAGTCCAGACCTCCCCAAAGGCCTAAATCCACCAAGCCACCAAAGAAGGAATGGTGAAAGTAGCAAGAAAAGTCATCCGAGCCCATCCCTCCGGGCCCGGATGTCAAGAAATGAAGAAGGGGGAATGTCCATCTCATCGGACGTTAGTGAGACCTAACCAATAGGTTAACTTGGTAGTTATCCTTTGCTTTAATTTTTATTTTCTCTTCATTTGGTTTTCCCCATTTAGTTTGATTTTCCCCACTGCATATTTGGTTTTTATTAGCAAGTTGAGAATATTCTATTCTCAACTATAATTTTTATTTCTTTATTTTCCATAAAAAGGAAATTGTTGGGTTTTGGAAAAAGAGTTTTTATTCGGAAAAAAATTTTCTGAGGTGCAAAAGTGGTATTTCACCAACGTGCTAATTCCATAGCCGTTAGGGAGCCACCTGCCAAAAGGGAGAATAGGGGGGCCCACCTGTCAGGTCAGCCGACCCCCTTGTTCGGCCGACTAGGGGAAAGAGCCATTTTGGCTCTCTCTCTCCTCCAATGGCTACCTTTGGTACCCAAGTGACCGTTGGGGAGTGCACACTATAAATGGTGGCCGTGAGGAGCTCTTATCCTCACACTTCACCTCATTTGATACCTCCCCAAAGTCACTCTTGCTCACGTTGTTTTTTCTTGCTCTTCATTGAAGTACTCTTGATCAATTACCAACTCAAAAAGATTTTCTTTTGTTTGCATTTGCAATTTGCTCTCATGTTCTTCAAGGGAAAGTTCATTGGAGGTTTTGCATTGACTAACATCACCTCTTTTGAGTCTTTGCCTTGTTGTGTTCTTGTTTGCTGTGGCCATGAAAGGAATAAATAGGTTGTTTGGAAAGAGGAAGGAGGCTGCAAGCTCAAGCCATAGTGGAGACTCAAGTGCACGTCCCTCTTCTGTTGCTAAACCAAGTTCACGAAGGAGGAGTATAGGAGGGGACACTCCCATGGGTGAGAGGAGCGACTCTGACCAACTTCTTCACGATGACGACCTCGACATATGAAGTGAAGTTGAAGATCAAGCACGCAAGCTCCTCCAAGATCGTGAGTTTCCTCATACAAAGCTTATGACCCGGATTTGATCTCCAAAATAGGTATGGATTCTGAATTCTTTTCCATTTGGCGTGCATTAGGATGGGAAAACTTTGCTCACATAGAGGAGAAAGGTTCACACCTTCTCTCCCTAAAATTCCTTTGCATATTCAAAATAAGATTTGATGGTATTACTTTTAGATTATTTCAAAAAGAATACAACATCCTATGGAAAGAATTAAGCAAAATCCTAGGCTTCCATAAATGTTGTTTGCTAGATTTAGACACTTTGCCGAAGTTTAATAAATAAAGTTTTTGGCAAGATTTAATTGGTGAGGTCAGATGTAGTGCACCTAGGAATAGCCACTTGCACAACCCTACTTTACGCTTCATGCATAGATGGGTGACTATGACTATGTTCCCTAGAGGAGATGTAAGGGTAGTGCGTGATGATGAGCTAAAAATTTTGTTTGCCATAACTAAAAAGATAAAAATTGCTCTAGTTATTGCCATGATGACACAATGGTTAGATTACATTCCAAGGGTAGGGCCAATTGAATGCTCTTCATTGATTAATCGTATTGCTACTAGGGTAGGAGCTCTAGAATATTCTTCATTTGAGTATATTGAAAATGAAAGAGATTAATTAATGAAGATTATTTAATGCAAGGACATACCCTTAAGCATGATCAAGATGGCTCTTTGATATTTTATTATCCCGGCTTTGTCAATGAAATTCGGTTACCTAACCCGGATTATCATTTGCACAAATGCCAGAGGCTAACCATTGACCTCCTTCCCATCGAGGAAGATGGAAGAAGTAATGTCTCTGGCAGGGTAACTAGAAGCTGTACAAGGAGAGCGGCTATGCCCCAACAACCTCCACGGTCCATGAGTACGAAGAGGAAGAGAACCCAACGGGTGATACACCCGGATGGACTCAACCTGTATCATATGAAACCGAAGGTCTGTCTTGGCATGGGTGGCCAAGTGCTACATGGGAGCAACCCCTATCCACTTCAAGCTCTAGCATCTTGCCTCCAACATCTATGAGAAGATGTCATTCCTCTTTGGCTAGAAGTCATCGTGACTATAGCCAAGGAATGACGGATCTCTCTAGACGTATGGAAGAGCTTGAGGTAAGAACGGGTGACATCTACAACACTCTCCAAGGGCATGTCCAAGGTACCCAAAACTGGCAAAAACACATGGACGCTCAATTCACCAACTTCAACTCCACGCTACAATAACAACAAGCCGATCTCGCAGCATACTTCTGTCATCAAGGGTTCAACCCTCGTCACGGAGGTGAGTGAAGAACAAGCTTTGGGGAGGACCCCCGCTTGAGGTAAATTGTATCAACCCCTTGCATATTTATTTTCCATTCAACCATCATCCATCTCGCATTTAAAAAAATATATAAGTAGGATAGGTTTATTTTTAAATAAAATAAAAGACGTGCAGTAAGAATGACTTAGAATTCACATAGATGAAATGATGAATAGTTGCTCTGTTTTAATTTTCCTAAGTCCCTAGTTTACAACTTACTACTCTCCAACATATTGCTCCCATTGGCTAAAATTGCTTTTGCCTTGATTTGGAAATTGTGGGTAGCAAAAGCATAATCCATTCTAAGTTGTTGTGAGATATGATATAGTGATAGGGCTGCTATTTCTAGTTTGAAAGTGAAACTTAGATTTCCGAAGAAATTCTAAAAAGATTTAAGTTACTCTCATTTGATTGGAAATACCTACCAAATCCATATGATAGAATACATTGATAGACCTTATGCATATGCTATTTTCCTTCACATTGAGCTTTGTCAAACTAGTATAGACCTATGTGAGATTTCATTCATTACTTTTTGAATTCAAGACTTCACTTGCACATGCTATACTTGTACACTAGAAGTAAGCCAAATTCCACCATACTATCATTCCACAATAAAAAGAGAAACTCTATATCATTCATGCTAAGTACTCTCTCCAAAATTTATTGCATAAAAAGGGAGTAGAAGACATGGCTACAAGAAAAAAGAAAAAAATGCATGCTTACATTATAAGCATGAGAAAAAAAGAGAGAGAAAGAAGTAGCCATGTTCCATCCCTGCAAAAGAAGAGAGCACTCAAAAAGGAGTCATCTCAAATATCCACATCCACTCCATGACCATCACACATGCACAAGTCTTGAATCAAATTGTTTTGAATTGATTTCTCCTAAGGCTTGCTCTTTTGACTTAGCAATATTATGTCTTGCAAATATGCCTACTATATTCCGTACCAAGCTCCACATACAAGCCTTATGTAGAGGTCGAATTAATTTAGGCAAAATGTCTTGGTAAGGAAATATTTCCACTACACGTAAAGGAGAGACTTGAGAGAATCAAATTGAGATACTTAAAATCTAAATTAACCTCTCTGGAATTTGAGTGGAACTTGATTTCTAGGGTATGTGTGCTCCATTTGTTGTTCTATCTTTCAACCACCCATGAATAGGAAAAGGCATAAGCCCCATAATGACTTGATATGGGTGAAGTACTATGCCATTTTTTGCAATACTAGGTAGAGTATTTTTTTTGTGCACACGGTACTTTTGAAAAAAATAGAACATTGTAGCAACTCCTAATCATCAACCTAAAGTCTTGACTTTGCTCGGGACGAGCAAAGGATAAGCTTGGGGGAGTTTGTTGACGACTGTTATATACCAATTTCACCCATCAGTATAACTCAATTATGTGAAAGTAATATAATTTCTTGCACACATCACCTATCTTTAACCTATTTGCACTTGTCCTTGGAGAAAATGGTGCATGCAGGAATTTTATGCAGAATTGAAGTGAAACAAGGGGATGGATCCTATAAAATATCATTTTAGCCAATCAGGCGACGCCACGTGACACCACATGGATCAAATGGCCCACAATTAGAAGTATCCGAGGCCATCCAATGGTGTAGCACCCATATCAGTCAATGGGACCCAACTGGAAGTCACCCTGAGGAAGTACATTGGAATTGGTCCAACTTCCAGTTCGGCCGACTAGGGGTTTCGACCGAACCCTTCCTGGCGCCAAGCTCGATCAGCTTCCACATGTCGACTCCCTGTGGTGCTCTGGTCACGATAAAGACTGATTCACGTGCTTTTGGTGACGGGAACCGACCCTTCTCTAAACTATAAATAGGACACCTCACCCCTCACTTCAACACACACCACTTGAGTATTCATCCATTGTATCCACTACTGTCCATAGGTTTAGAGGGTTATAGGCCGTAGAGAGGAGAGCCTCTAGTCCATAGTCTAAGTAGGAGAGGAGTAGAAGGAGTTTCTTCCAAATTCCTAATTGGGAAAGGTATGGCTATTATATTCTTATTTGTATTTGTGACTTTATTCTTAATAAAGATGGTATCTTTAGTCTTCTATTGTTCATATACTTGGATGAAGCGTTTCTTATTTGATTGTGGATTCCATGTATGTGGTAGGAGTAGTATTTATGACTATGCTATACCATTATTATTATATCGTCATAAACACTATAAACCTCCACTATAGTCTAATTAGCTATGACATGATTATGTTAGCATGAATCACTTATGCTATAAATTAACATTTGTTCAACAATGATTTAGTTCATTGCCTTAGGATGGCTTATGCCTAGGCTTCTAAGGTAATTACTTAATATGCTAACATGGTGCTTGGATAGAGAGTAGCGTTGAATGTCTCGTATGCCCACAGTTTGAAGAGGTAGGCAGTAGGTGGTGACAACCCTATCTGTCCTTTGTAATCCTCCACATTCGGCTATGCCACGAGCTCTTGGTGGGAGTCGTCCTAGTATTGCTAGGGGTAAACCCGTGCCTGATGTGTTAATCGACTTAGCATGAGAATTCAAAATTAATATAATCATTAGTAACTAACTTAGGCTATGTATATGTACATTAGAAGCGTAGTAGGAGTATCTACCTAACTCTTAGCCTAGTTCCTCTATTACCTCATTTAATCCTCTTAGGATGGAATGCTCTTGTGTGTATCACACTACCTTAATTACCCTTTATCCATCCTTGCTAGAACCCTACCTAGATCAACCTAGCCTCTCCATTTGATGATTGCTTTGCTTCCATCTAGCCTTCCTTTGGGAGAATATAAATGACAACCTTTGGTAATACTCTTATAGGGGAAATGCTACATCGATAGTTTCGTGCGCTTGCGGATTTACATGTGTAATCAAAAACATACCAACAAGCATTTATGGCACCACTGCTAGGGATGAATTGTTAGTAGTGCGTAGGAAACGTCAATAGTCTCCTGCGAGTTTCTTAATTCTCGCCCATGTGTAGGAGGTCCGTCCCCAAGATCGACGTTCCTCTGGAGGTTGCTGCTTCGACCATGTGCCTGGTGGGGACCACCCAACCCGCTTTGTCGGCATCAGCGGAGGGGCGCCTACCCCAGGTGGCTTTGGCTTCGCCTGCCATAGAACTTATGCTGATGTTTTTTGATTGGACTGCTGCTGCATCATACGTTGTGGGGGCATTGGCGCTCAACAGTGCTGAATCCGAGGCAGTGCTTGCCTTGACCTCTACCATGACAGTAGAAGCCACAGAGCCCACAGCAAAGAGCCGACCCGTCGGCAGTTGGGGTGATGGCTGAGGAACCTGTTCGAAGGTTTGTCTTGGCGGCTGTCTCTGATGCTTCCACTAGCGTGGTCAAGGCGGCGGTGGCGGAGGCTTGCCACGAGAGTTTCGGGTCCGCCGATGGGGGATCGGCTGTTGGTATTTCTTAACGTCTACAATTCGTCCTAGCAGCAAGGCTAGTTCTGCAGAGGCACTAGCCTAACCTAAGCCAAAGAAAGATGAGTCCCGCAAGTGCACTGAAAGTACCGCTGTAGCATTTCACCCGAGGGTATTCCCTAGGGTATCATATTTGTTTATCCCAAAGGAAGGCAAGGGGAAGAGTGGCAAGATCAAGGAGAGAATAGGGTGTTCTAATGAGGGATCCGGTAGGATGCATAAATGAAGTAGTGGGGTAGTGTGATACAAACCTAAGCAAACTACTCTAAGGGGTAAGAATGTCCTAGTGGAGGGTTAAGTTATAGATGGAGCTACTCCTACTGTGCTTTAAGTATTCATATACATAGCCTATTAGTGTACATTTTGATATGCTAACGATGAGAACTAAGGCTTAGTGGTCCAACTTATCGAGCATAGTTTACCCCTGACAATATTAGGACGACCACTACAAACCGTGGGTCTATGAGACATCCAGTGCTACTTAATTATCTAAGCATCATGCTTACATAATAAGTAAATACCTTAAGGGTTGTAGTACAAGTACCTTCCTAAGGCAATGACTAACCTAAACATCTTTGAAACCAATGTTGGGACCAAACACTAATTTACTCATATTAACATAATCATATGAATTCCTAATGAGACTATAGTGGTCGTGTATGATGTTTATGATAACATGATATGAGCATTGTGACTAGATCATAACAACATCTACACCTAGCACATACATGGACTCCACAACCAAACACCTAACGATTTATCCAAGTATATGAATAAGTAAATACTAATGATAGTAATATAAAGCATAATGTCACAAATAAAAGAAAAGATACATGAGCCATACCTTTCCCATTTTGGACTTGGGACTAGAGGCTCCTCTCTAGAGCCTAACCTCCACTAAGGAACCAGGAGAACTAGTGTAACAATAGAATGATGCTCAAGTGGTGTGTGTGTGAAGTGAGGGTAGGGAGTCCTGTTTATAGGTGGAGAAGGGTCGGTTCCCGCCACCAAAAGGGCGCGAATCAGTCATCAACAACTTCAGAAAGCCGGGAGGAGCCAACACATGTCGATTGACCGAGTTTGATGCCAGGACCAGGTCGGCCGACTAGGGGGGTCGGCTGACCTGGCCAGTGCTCTGTTGCGGCTGTGTTTTCTCTGATATAGGTGATACACCATTGTATGGCATTGGATACTTCTGTTTGTGGGCTATTTGATCCATGTGATGCCACATGTCAGTGCTTGATTGTCTAGAATGATAATATATAGGATCCACCCTCTTGTTTCACCTCAATTCTGTATAAAATACCTGCATGCACCAATTTATCCAAGTACATGTGGAACTAGGTTATTTATAACTATAACGTGTGTAACAAATATTCATTCCTTCACATAATTGTATTATATTGACGGCCAAAATTGGTATATAACGACCATCAACAAACTCCCCCAAGTTTACCCTTTGCTCATCCCGAAGCAAGGATAACGACTTAGGTTTTTGATCACGAGTTTCTACAATGTCCTATGTTGCAAAAGTACCAAGTGCACAATAAAATATTCTACCTTGCATTGAATAAATTGTCTATGGTACCTCACCCTTTTTTTAGTCTTTTTGGTGCTTATGCCTCATCCTTTTCATGGGTGGTTGAAGGACATAACAGCAAAATAAGCATGCATCACCTAATGTATGAGTTCCACTCAAATTTCTGGAGAATTTCAAATGGTGTTTGGATTTAAGTTCCTCAAATGATGTACTCAATCACTCCTATGTAGGAAGTGGATTTGTATCCTCACCAAGACAATACCTTTCTTGTCCTATAATTAAATAAGGCTTGTATGTGGAGCTTGGTAGGGATCAAGAGTAGGCATATTTGCAACACATATATTGCTAAGTCAAAAGAGTAAGCCTTAGGAGAAAACAAATCATTTTTTTATCAAAATTTGTGCAAGTGTGATGAAATATTTGTGGAGTGGATTTGGATTTTGAGATGACTTCTATTTGTGTAGAATCTTTTAATTGCAGGGATGAAACATGACTATTTTTTTTCTCATGCTTATGATGTAAGCATGCCTTTTTTTTCTCATGCTTATGATGTAAGCATGCATTTTCTTTTTCTTTTTTTTCTTGTCTCCATGTCTTATACTCCTTTTTTATGCAATCAAAGTGAAGAGAGTACTAAGCATGAAAAGGCATGGAGTTTCTCTTTTAACTGTGGAATGATTATATGAAGGAATTTTGCTATCTCCAAGTGTAGAAGTTTAGCATGTGCCCGTGTAATCTTGATCTTAAAAGTATGAAAAGATTGTCACATGGGTCTATACTAGTTTGACCAAGCTCAATGTGAAGGCAAATAACATATGCATAAGATTTATCTAATTCAAATCATCATATGCCTTTGGTAAGAATTTCTATCAAATGAGGAACTTCCATTTTAAATTTCTCCGTGAACTCAAGTTTCACTTTCAACTAGGGTATTAGTAGCTCTTATCACTAGATCATATCCCACAACAACCTAGAATTTCAAAGTTTCAGGCAAGAATATTCTAGGCCAATAAACCCAATACTTGGAGAATACTAAGTTGTATGCAAGGGACTAGAGAAAATAAAATAGAGCAACTATTCATCATTTCAACTTATGCAAAGTAAAAATATTCTTACCACACATCCTTTATTTTATTAACCTAACCTATACTACACATTTTTTTAGATGCAAATGTGGTGGAAAGAAAAATAAATAAAGGAATGCAAATGGGGTGTGATATAAGTTACGTTCAGTGGGGGTCCTCCTCCAAGCTTGTTCTTCTCAATCCCCGTGATAAGGTTTAAACCCTTGATGATGGAAGTAGGCCATGAGGTCAACCTGTTGTTGTTGCAGCGTGGTGTTGACGTTGTTGAACTGTGCGTTGATTTGTTGCTGCTAGTCGTGGGTACCTTGCATGTGGTCTTGAAGTGTGTTGAGGATGTTGCCGGTCCTCACTTCAAGGTCCCCCATACGTTGAGTGAGTTCCGCCATTCCATGGCCAAGTTCAAGAGAATGTCGGGCCGAAAAGGAACGATGTGTACCCATCGATGGAGGAGGCAAGCTACTAGAGCTTGAGTTGGAACCATAAGGGTCCCATCTCACTTCGGTAGTAGTCTACTCTTGCCACGATGATCCTCCGACCTCATATGTTTGAGATTGGGTCCAACTGGGGGATCCACTTCCTCTTGGTACTCATAGGCGGGAGTAGATCGTAGTGGAATGTCCATGGCTGCACTACATGAACGGCTCCTTGTGACCCTGCCATAAACATTCTCCTACGAACCTCTTCGATAGGTTGAAGAGCAATGGTTAGTTGCTGGCACTTATATAAATGAAAATCTGGGTTAGGTAACCAATTTTTTTTATATAGTTGGGATAGAAAAACACTAAGGTTCCATCTAGATTATGTTTAAGAGTGTGTCCTTGCACTAGATAGTTCTCATCTATTAAGTAGCGGCTTGTTGGAATATATTCAATTGAAGCATTTTCTAAAACCCCTACTTTCATAGCAATGCGAGTAATTATTGGGTACATTCAATTGGTCCCGTCATTTTAGTGTTTTCTAATCATTGAGCATCATACCCTTAAGAGGAGCAATTTTTATCTTTTTAACCATGGCATAGATGGTCCTAAGTTCATCATCACGCAAAATCCTAACATCCCCTCTAGGAAACATAGTCATAGCCACTGATCTGTGCATGAAACGTACAATAGGATTTTGTAAGTGGCTATTCCTAGGATTCCTACATGCTACCTCACTGGTCAATTCTTGCCAAAAACCTTGTTTGTTAAATTTAGGCAAAGCGTCTAAATCAATTAAACAACGTCTACGGAAGCCTAGGAGTTCACTAAATTCTTTCCATAGGATAAATTATTCTTTTCGGAAAAACCTAAAATAAACACCTTCAAATCCTATTTTAAGGGTGCATAGGAACTGAATTGTGAGGAGGCGTGAACCTTTCTCATCTATTTGAGAAAAACCATCTGATCCTAATGCATGCCAAACAGTAAAGAATTTGGAATCCATACCTGTTTTTGAGAGTAAATACAAATTGTAGGCCTTCGTCTGGGCGAACTCACGATCTCGGAGGAGGTTGTAAGCTTGTCGTTCAACGTCATGCCTCAAGTCGAGGTCGTTGTCATTGAGAAGCAGAGTGGAGCATCATCTTCCTCCATCGGGACGTCGTCTTGCACACCTCTCCATCGTGGACTTGGTGCAGGCTTGGGGGAGAGGTGTGAGCTTGAGTTCCTCCCATGGCTTGAACTTGATGAAGGTCCCTTCCTCTTCCCAAACAACTTCTTCATGCTCTTCAGTGACACCCGGTTCCAAATATGAACCAAGTATAGCGTATATGCGTGCCCAGGACGTTCATCACACATATACGGATGCATCACAAACGATATACCAAATTTAACCACATCTCAAATAGTAAATAAGTACCTTATTACAATAATCCAATGGTTAAGCAATGTGAACCATGTCTCTACGGAGGAAGTGCAACAAGCGGATGATGTGGTGATTGGCATGTTTCTTGCAAACTCCAACCCATTGACTATGTCATTTGATTCTGTAGCATTGCATTCATTCATTGCATCAAAGTATGTTGCCAAGTATAGTTTGCCTACATCTCATATGAAATATACCTTGCTTCTTAAGTATCCTAGAGGGGAGATGACAACGAATATAATATGTCCAAAAGTAAGCCTTAGAATAAGGGGGGTAGACTTCTTCGCCAACCTCATTATTTTGGATTCTCAAGAATTGGACATTATACTTAGTATGGACTGGTTGAGGAAGCACAATGGAGTTATACAATGTGCCACAAAGACGGTAAAGTTGACCAATGAGGAAGGGATCACCATATAATTTGAAGCATATTAACATGCACCGAAGCAACTGAAGCTGAATCACATGGATGGTGCCACAATTGAGAAGATTTCAGTGGTGTGTGAATTCTTGGTTGTGTTTCTGGATGAGTTACCAGGTATGCCACCTGATCGCGATATTGAATTCTTTATTGAGTTAATACCTGGAACTGCACCTATAGCTAAGAGGCCATACATGATGTCTCCTAAGGAATTAGCGGAGCTCAAGAAGCAAATTCAAGAGCAGCGAGAAAAAAATGTTTCATTCGTCCAAGCTCATCACCTTGGGGAGCGCCAGTGCTTTTCGTGGACAAGAAGGATGGATCCCAAAGGATGTGTGTATATTAACGAGCCCTGAATGAGGTGATGATCAAGAATAAGTACACATTACCCCACATTGAGTATTTTTTGATCAAATGAAGGGTGCCATTGTTTTCTCCAAGATTGATTTGAGGTCAGGTTACTTCCAAATGAAGATCAGACCGTCAGATATACCCAAAACAGCTTTTTGTACAAGGTATGGATCTTATGAGTACACCATGATATCCTTTGGATTGACAAATGCACCTGCATACATTATGTACCTCATGAATAAGGTCTTCATGGAGTACTTAGATAAGTTTGTTGTGGTGTTCATTGATGACATTATGATCTACTCGAGAAGCGAGGAGGAGCATGAGGAACATTTGAGGCTCACGTTGCAGAAATTGAGGGAGCATCAATTGTATGCCAAGTTTAGCAAGTGCCAATTTTGGTTGAGGGAGGTGTCATTTCTGGGTCATATCATCTTGGGAGAAGGAGTATTGGTTGACCCAGAAAAAGTGAGAGATGCTGAAATGGGAACCACCCCAGAATGTAAAGGAAAATAGGAGTTTCCTTGGGATGGCGGGATATTACCATCGGTTCATCAAGGACTTCTCCAAAATAGCCAAGCCAATGACTGAGTTTTTAATGAAGGTAAAATTATTCCTATCGACTCAAGCTTGTTAAGACAGTTTTGAGGAGTTGAAGAAGAGGTTAACTATAGCCCCAGTCTTGATATTGCCGGATGTGAGCAAAAAATTTGATATCTATTGGATGCCTCAAGACAAGGACTTGGATGTGTGCTCATGCAAGAAGGTCAAGTGGTAGCCTATGCATCGAGATAATTGAAGAAACATGAGCAGAATTATCCTACGCATGATCTCGAATTTGTAGCCGTAGTGCATGCCTTGAAGATATGAAGACATTACATTCTTGGTCATAGGTGTGAGATTTACACATACCACAAGAGTCTCAAGTACATATTCACACAAACGGATCTGAATTTGAGGCAACAAAGATGGTTGAAGCTCATCAATGATTATGATGTGGGAATCAACTATCATCCAGGGAAGGCTAATGTAGTGGCCGATGCTTTGAGTCGGAAAGGAGTAAGCCACCGACTCACGGTCCGAGAGCTACCATCCGAGTTATGCAAGGAGTTTGAACGGTTGGATCTTGGATTTGTGAACGAGATGGGGATAATGGAGTTAAATCCGACCTTGGAGCAAGAAATTGGAGAAGGTTGGACAAAGGACGAGGAAATTCAGGAAATCAAGGAAAGGACCCAGGAAGGGAGAGAATTCAGATTTGGTGAAGACGAACATGGCACTTTATGGATTGGAAGGAGGATTTTTGTGCCAATGTTAAGCATATTAGGGAAACAATGTTGAAGGAGGCACATGACTCACCTTACTCAATCCATCCCGATTGTACAAAGATGTACAAAGATTTGAAGACTTGTTATTGGTGGGCTAGCATGAAGAAAGATATAGCAGAGTACGTTGCACTATGTGATGTATGCCAACAAGTCAAAGCGGAACATCAAAGGCCAACTGGATTATTGCAGCCATTAAAGATTCCAAAATGGAAATGTGAAGAAATCGGAATGGACTTCATAGCAGGATTACCTCGAACCCAGTCCAGTTATGACTCAATATGGATTACTGTGGATCGGTTGACCAAATCGGCTCATTTCATTCCTGTCAAGACCACATATACCACCGCGAACCTAGCAGAATTGTATATGGAGCACATTGTGTGCCGACATGGAGTTCCAAAGAAAATAGTCTCGGACCGAGCTTCTCAGTTCACCTCTAGGTTTTGGCAGAAACTGCATGAAGCTATGGGTACAAGGCTGAATTTCAGTTCAACATATCACCCTCAAACCGGTGGACAAATCAAGAGAACGAATCCGATTTTAGAGGACATGTTAAGAGCATGTGCTTTAAAGCATGGATGAAGTTGGGACAAAAGCTTTCCATATGCGGAATTCTCATATAATAATAGTTACCAAGCAAGTTTGAAGATGTCACCATATGAAGCACTATATGGAAGGAAGTGTAGGACGCCCTTGTTTTGGAGTGATACAGGGGAGAATCAAGTATTTAGACCTGATGTGTTGCAAGAAGCTGAAAAACAAGTCTAAATAATCCACGAAAATTTGAGGGCTGCTCAATCAAGACATAAAGGATATGCGGATAATAGACACAAAGACCTAGCCTTTGAAGTGGGAGACTTCGTTCACCTCAAAGTTTCACCAATGCGAGGTCATAAGAGGTCGCAAGTTAGCACCTCGCTATATTGGGCCGTTCAAGATTTTGGACAAACGCGGAGAAGTGGCATATAAGTTGGAGATGTCCGCACATCTTTCCAATGTTCATGATGTGTTTCACGTTTCTCAGCTCAAGAAGTGCTTAAGGGTACCGGAAGAACAAATACCAATGGAAGAATTGGAATTAGAGACAGATTTGACTTATGCCGAGCAACCGGTCAAAATCTTGGAAACCAAGGAGAGAGTCATGAGAAACAAGGTCATTCGATGGTGCAAAGTGCAGTGGAAGCATCATGCAGAATCGGAAGCAACTTGGGAACTAGAAGATGACCTCAAGAAAGATTTTCCCTATCTGTTTCCTTCTACATCGAATCTCGATGGCAAGATTCATTTTAAGGGGGGTAGGTTTGTAACACCCTCATTTTCATCCATGATGCATTGAATACATTCTTATACATGTTTAGCATTAATCAACATAAAAAGAAACAAGTTTAAAATGAATTAGAAGCAAAACAGTACTTAAAAGTCTGTAAAAGTACAGACTTGTCCGGTTTCCCCCTCTGATGCCCTCCGAACTTGCCCATTTTTGCTACGAACTAGTCCGACTAAGTCTTTGTTCCATTCCGTACTTGTCCGTGATTGAGTGTGGACTAGTCCAATCTTTGGTACGATTTTCGAATAAGTTGTCAAATTCCCGGACTTGTCCGATTTATGACAGACTTGTCCGTTTTCCTCTCTGGACAAGACCGGACTTGTCCGTTTTCGTCTCTGTCCAATGTCGGACTAGTCTGGTCCTGTAGCGTACTTGTCTAGTGTGCCCGACTCGGATTCAATCTTTTCCTCCATGACTTGTTTTAGGTATTTACCTTAATTGGGCCCAAGAACGTTGCTTAACCCCTGTGGAGCCCATGTGGGACCCCTACACAGCCTCCACCACCTTGAACTCAAAATCCATCAAACCCTACCTCTCCACCTCTATATAAGCAACCCAACACTCCAATTTTTCACCTCTTTTCCACAATTGAAAGAAACCCGAACCCTAGTTCGTGGGAGCCATCATCAAGGGAAGATCCAGAAGTAAGGAGGAGAGGGAGAAAACGAAGGAGGATCAATCAAGCAAGATCTTCATCAACTTTTCGTTCTTCATCACCAATCGACCACCAAATCTCCATCAACTCTTCATCACCACCCCTAGATCGCCAATATTCAAGTGTTGCACTCAATTCTCCACCCTTGGAGTCCTACACACGTGGTACACCTTCTACTTTCCCTTTTTTATGCAAATTCAACCCCAATTCTCATAGATCATGAAAACCCTAAACTCCAGTTTTGATCGGGACGGACTAGTTTGGCCCGGGCACCGAACTTGTCCGGCCTCTGAATCTGAATTGTGATGAATTAATTCCAAATTGACTTGAATCAATTCCAAACCTGTTAAAAACTATTAGAACCAGTTAGTAAACATTAATAGCATCCCATTAACAAGTTTTACCTCACAATTGCTTTAATCATGCATATCATGGCATATTTAGTACTATATGAGCATTATTTGATTGAATTATGTGTTTTACATGTTTCTCGCTCGGAATAGAAGGAACCACCTTAGAGAGTGCTGTCGAGGATCTGCAGAACCAAAACTTGGAAGCCCATCGATCCAAACCAAGCTCAGGAGCAAGGCAAGTGTCCTTAATCATTTTGATTCTGTTTTTAGATTTTTTGTTTGCAAAAATACATGCTTGTGTCAAATTGATGAGAAACCCAAAATAAGAGTTTACTAGTCTTGTTTGACCACCCGTGTAGCTTGAGATACATTGTAGAGAGTCGGGAAGGGCTTTTTACTAATTAATTGGGATGGGAAAACAACCAAATGGTTTAATTGTGAATTGATGAAGTTACGGATGTTGAGATTTGATGAATATGATTAATTGGTAATATGGGACTTGGGAGATCTAAGGAAGCATGGTTTCTGGATTGAGTTGTGTTATGGTGGTTTGCTTGCCTTGGATCTAAGGACCGGTTCATGCGAGAATAGGCCAGGACTACAGTGCCACCACGAGGCCAAGTATGGGTGTGGCGTAGCTGATTAATTAGCGTATTGCGAGTATTGCGTGGACCATTTGGAAGAGCTGGGAAGGGGAGTCGGATTGGGTTTGTATGAGTGGCGGGACTCTCTAGGATCCGAACGGCACAAGAGGGGGCCCTTGGTTTACGATGTGCTCAGTTGGAGGCATCGCCACCAGTGAAACCTCAGTGGGTCTGTACATTCTAGTAGTTCCTTTGTAATGGCTATTTTGTGATCTCTTGGTCATACACCTAAGGAAGTGTAATTGGCATAAGGGAGGTTTCTTTAGTCGCTGAAGGGTGACGAAATCACAAACTTGTGGGTAAAGTGATACAACCTCTGCAGAGTGTTAAAAAACTATCATGATAGCTGTGCTCCCGTTTAAGAACACCTGGATGACCTACATGATTAGAGGGAACTTGGGATTTGGGATGGTTATGGTTATGGTTATGGTCATGGCAATGGTTATGAATTGAGTGTTGGTAATGGATATGGTTAATGGTAATGGTGAAAATTTGGAATAAGGTTATGGAATAATGATTATGGACTAGCATCATGTTAATATTGTGGGATAGGATGGGAATACTTCACATAGACATGCTTTTCAAATGTTTTAATGTACTTTTCAGCAATTAGCCTTTATTTATTATCATGCCTTGTTTAAGGTACATGTCATACTTTTCCCACACTTGCTGAGTACGACATGTACTCACCCTTGCAATTCCCTCACCAACAGTTGCAGGTCAGGATTGGGAGTATCATGACGTTAATGAGGAGTTCTAGGCTGTGTGCTGCCGTCAGCTTTGCCTGTGGTGTTGCTTGGAGCCGTGCTACCCTATATGCTTAGTTTGCTCAGTTTAGATTATTTCCGCTGCATTAGTTCAAAACTATTAGTAATGATCATTAGAGTTGTAATTGAGTATTATCTAAATATTGTAATAAAAGTACTTATTTAATAATTTGAGTTGTGGTAATTATCTGTTTATCATTTGTGAATCACTTGTGTATGTGTGTTAAACATCCTAGGCACACATATATTGCACTTGGTTCATTTTTAGGAACCGGGTGTCACAATGGCCAAGGAGAAATCAATGACAACATGAAGCATTTAGCCAAGGACAAGCTACTTTGAAGAGCATTCAAGATCCAAGGGTTCCACAATCACTTGTTGGACCCTAAAACTTTGACCAAGCCCGTGCAACCTTGGGCAAAACAACACTATGAATGAAAAATTATTTGTTTGATTATGGAGTCCACATGTAATTATGCCCAAGGAAGCCTCTTGATCCTAGATCAAGCATGGGTTGAATCAAAAGAATATCTTTAATGAGGAGACTTTGCCATTTATGAGGAATGAGGAGACTATGCCATTTCATCCACAATGACATCCTCATTTGCCTTTATGAGGAATGAGGAGACTATGTCATTTCATCCAAAATGACATCCTAAGAAGACGGAGAAGCAAGGGCCATTCGAATGGCCCAAGCCGCCAAAAAAGGAATGGCGGAAGAAGGACAAGCCTCAGCAAGTTCATGAAAAAACATCTTCAAGAAGGAAAGGTCGTTGCAACATCAACAAGTCTACATCAAGGCAATGACGAGGATGAGCCACCACGTGCCCACTTGTCCATATTGCAGCCAAAGGAGGTCTGACATGTCAACAAGAGAAGTCATCCAAGCCTTCATCTTCGGGCATGGACGACACATCATCAGGCTAAACAAGACGGAGGTAAGTCCCTCTCATCGGACTTCAAAAATTTGGTGAGTCCTTGCCATTAGGTTAATTGGTATCTATCTAATATCTGAATTTCTCAATTGCATTTCTCATCAAACCTTAAATTTACCTTTGGCATGTTTGAATTTTAACACTTGCATGTCGGAAAGTAAAATTTCCAACCATCATGAAACTAAAATTTTGAATTAAGAAATTTATTAAGATATGAACTTTGGGCATGACAACTTGAGTTCATCTTTCTAATTCGAACCAAAAAGATTTCCCTTGATCCTCTTTGCATTTGCAAGTTGTTTCAAGTTGGGCTAGAAAATTTGACAAAGGGTTTAATTTGCCTTGGGCTAACGTAACCCGCTTTTGAGTTGTTTTGTCTGTTCTTGATTTTTTGCAGCCAGGAGAAGTGTGTAAAGAGGTTGGAAAGCCTCATCAAGATCAACACCCCATCAGGAGGATTAAAGCGCATATCCCTCACCAATCTTGTTTTGAGTTCATGGTGGAGGAATGCTCAAGATGATGGCCCGATGGAGGAGCAAGATGAAACTCATTCAACTCCAACCTCAACTTGGCAAAAGACATCAGACATGAAGGCTACACCAAAATTCATGGTCGTGAATTTTACAACAAAGACCTTCAACCCTACTGCTCTTCAATTGAGTTACGAGTTTAAAATTTTCCATCGTATGGATTGCAATATGATTCAAAGATTTTTTCTTGCATTGGCAAGAGAGATTTACACCTTCTCATCATTGAATTCTTATTCATCCTCATGAGAGTAAGTGTTGGTATTGACTTTTGATTTTCCAAAAGGAATGTCACCTTACTTGGGATAAATTTGAACAAGTACCTATAATTTCATAAGCATTGTTTAAATTGACTTAGAAATTTTCTGCGTAGGTTTAGTAAACAAAGCTTATGGAATAACTTAATGGTTGAATTGGCGTGTAGCAACCTAGGAATAGTGATATCCATAATTTTGATTTGAGACACATTCATACATGAATCACTAGATTTATATTCCTTGGCAAGACATTAGAAATGTTCAAGAGGATAAGATTAAATACTTGCTGTTGTAAAAAGCAAAGATGGTTAGAAAATTCAAGATTAAGGGACCCATAGAGTGTACACCTATCACTTGCATTTTTATGAGTAGGTGCTTTAGAAAATGTGCAATTGATTAATTTATAAGACTCCACTCTTATTTCAATGAATAGTACATTGTTTATGGATGCACTGAAAATTGGACCCGATGTATCTTTGTTGCTTTTCTTCCTCAGATGTACAAATGGAATTTGGTCATCTAACCTAAAGTTTCAGCTGCACAAGTGCTAGGAGCTAGCCATCCCTCTCTATCCGAGGGGAGAAACTTGCAGAAGTAATTTTTATGTGTAGGCATACAAGAATTCAATTCTTAAAGATTTAGAGGTACCATTTCAACATCTTTTGGCCAATGAGTAATCGAGCATGGTTGAAACCTATCAGGATCTAATACCGAGGGCCAAACATAGCTTTACGAGGATGGAGCTTTGACATGGAAACCTTCCATGAGCAACCGATGGGCTGCTATGAATAACTGGGATTTGTATGCTCCCAACTATTCTAAGCACCCATTCAATCTCAAGGGAGTTGCCACCATCGTTGGATGCACATTGTTCCTTTAATTTGTGGCTATTTTAAACCTTAGCCAAGGAACAATAGATCACACCTAACACATGTTGGGTGCACGTTGTTCCATTGTGGCTAAAGGTTATTTTAACCTTAGCCAAGGAATGGCAGATCACACCCAACACATGATGGGTGCACCTTATTCCTCTGTGGTTAGGGTTTATCATGACCTTAGCCAAGGAATGAAGGATGACACCCAATGCATGGCAGACCTTCAGGTGCAGATGAGCGGCATCGACAACACTCTTCTCAACCACACTCATGGCACCCATGGGAGGCAACACAAAATCAACACTCAACCCTCCAATGTCGAAGCCACGTTGCATCAAGGATAGGACAACATCGTGACCTACTCCGCTGTTAGTGTTTTAAACTCTATCGTGGACCTTGACCAAAAACAAGCTTGGGGGAGGACCCCCACTTGAGATAACTTGGATCATAACCCACCTTGCATTTTATTTTCCCTTTTCCACATCATTGCATTAAAAAAACTTAGGATAGAAATGATCAATAGTTGCTCTATTTTATTCTTCTTTAGTACTTAAGTTACATTTTAATATTCTCCAACTATTGAGTTTATTTACTTCAAATACTTAACCTAGAACTTAAAAATTGTGGGTACCATAAGCATGATCCAATTCTAGGTTGTTGTGAGATATGATATAGAACATAGGGCTGCTAGTTTCCTGATCAAAGTGAAACTTGATCTCCGGAGAAACCAAATTGATTTAAAATGAAGTTACTCATTTGATTTGAATTTTCTACCAAAGCCATATGATATTTTAATTTGATAAACCCCATACATATGCTATTTGTTTTCACATTGATCATAGTCAAAGTATAGACCTATTTGAGAATCTTTTCATACTTCCACGATCAAGATTACACACGTGCACATGCTAAACTTCTACACTTGAAGTTAGCAAATTTTTCATCATTCCATTTCCCACCTCCAAAAAGATACTCCATATATTCAGACAAAAATTCTTTTCAATTTTCTTTGAAAGAAAGGGAGTAGAAGGCATGGTTACAAAAAAAATAAAAAGAATAAAGCATGCCCTCCATAATGAGCATGAGAAAGAAATGTAGCCATGCTTCATCCCAGCAATAAAGAGAGTGCATAAAAAGGAGTCATCTTCCACCACCACAAATATTCCATCACACTTGCACAATCTTGATCTAGAGTATGATTTGTTTTCTTCAAAGGCTTACTCTTTTGACTTAGCAATATATGTTTTGTAATGCCTACTCTTGTTCCCTACCAAGATCCACAAAAAGCCTTATTTAGATATAGGACAAGAAATGTATTGCCTTGGTGAAGAAAATTCCACTTACATAAAAGAGTGATTGATAGTATAATTTGAGGAAATTAAGCCTAATCTTGAAAATCATTTGAAATTCTTTGGGATTTGAGTGGAACTTAGACATTAGTAATAATGAAAGCCTTGTGAACTGTTCTATCTTTCAACCACCCAAGGAAAGGAGAAGGAAAAGCCCCATGATGACTTATGTAAAGGGTGAGTACCATTGCCAATTTATTCAATACAAGGTAGAATGTTTAATTGTGCATTTGGTACTATTGGAGCATACGATATAGTAGCAACTCCTGATCAACAACCTTAGTCTTTTACTTTGCCTCGGGACGAGCAAAGGATAAGCTTGGGGGAGTTTGTTAGCAGTTGTTAAGTACCAATTTCGACCGTTAATATATCTCAATTATGTGACAGAGTAGACATTTCTTACACGCATTGCTTTTAGAAATAACCTAGTTCCACTAGTACTTGGAGAAAATGGTGCATGCATGTAATGCAGAAATGAAGTGAATTTAAGGGAGGAATCCTAAAGAATACCTTCTCATCCAATCATACATCGATATATGGCACCGCATGGATCAAATGGCCCATCTACAGGAGTATCCGAGGGCATCCAATGATGTAGCACCCTGAAATAATCAGAGGAACTACCTATCAGCCACCTGGAGGAAGCACACTGCGGATGGTGCACTGACCAGGTCGGTCGACCTCCTGGCTCGGCCGACCTGGTAGTGGCGACAAACGCGGTGGGGGCTCCGAGCCGTCAGGGTCTAACGGGTGGGGGCGGGCGAATAAAGACATGGACTTCTCCTGTTCCCAGCTCGCCGACGCTTGGGCTAACCTCTCAGTAGAATGTTGGTGTCTGGGGATCATGCTTGGGCGGCTAAGGAGGGTGATCACTGGAGGGATAGTAAGGCCACCCCTCCATTTTCTCCGTCCATTCTCGTCACCTCGAGCTCTGAAGAGGACTCTTCTAATTTCCTTTTTGGGAAGAACTGGCTCATCAGGGCGTTGAGGAGTCGCGACTTCTCCACGAGAGTGAGGGTCGTCGGCTTCGCATGGAGGTTGAGCCGGCCAAAGGACGAGCCGAGTTGGAAAGAGCCTGGGGTACTGCGGGAGAGGCGGCTTGGGCAGCAAAGGTTGCTGTTGAGGGGGCCGCATTGTCGGTAGCCGATCTTGCCTGTGCCCGTGCTACTATCGAGGTTCCCAGGAGGGTGAGGGCCAAGCACCAGGGAGCTATCGAACCATGACCAAGAAATCGGGAAGCATGGAACGCCCTGGAAGCGGTGCAAGAGCAAGTCAAGGTTAGTTTTTGTATGATCGAAGAGCACGTGTAAAGCTACAAGAGGGGGGGGGGGGTGAATGGTAGATTAAAACTATTCAGCGGAAGCAACAAAAAATCCCTCTGCAGAAAAGTGATCTGTTAAAAAAATCATGTGTGCGACTAATCTAAAGGTGATCAATTGTAACTAAACAAGTATAGATTGTGGAGAACCAAGTCATGAAGACGTCACAACAAGAATCAAGAAAATCAGTTGTTGTGGAGGATGATTCTTGTAAATCCGTAGGGGAACATATGTCTTACAAGCTTCTTCTTCATCAGGTTCATCGCAAATTGATGAACTTGTGGCTTGTGGACGATTAGGACCAGCAGAGATGGTAGTCGGAGCTTGTTCAAAGTTTGGAGCTGAACACATGTCAGCTTCGGAACTATCAGACAATATCACCGACTCTTCTTCTTCTTCTTCTTCGAAAATACCCTCCACCTGAGGATATGGATCTGGACCTACAATGTTTGAGCTAGTACCTGGGCTAGCTTCATCAAAAGACACCTCACAAGTCTCCACAATTTTGTTAGTGTCAAGTAAAAGCACATGGTAGCCTCTAGTATGAGATGGATAACCAAGAAACATGCCATCAATGGATCTAGGTTCAAATTTATCAAGATTATCATGTTTCTTAACAAAGCATTTGCAACCAAAGACCCAAAAGTGTGTAACACTAGGCCTATGTCCAAACCAGAGCTCATATGGTGTTTTACCTAGCTTAGCGCACAAGAAAACATGATTTGAGACATAACAAGCGGTTGCAATCGCATCAGCCCAAAATTTCCTAGGAGTTTGATATTCATCAAGCATAGTCCTATCCATCTCAACTAAGGTTCTGTTCTTTCTTTCTACAACAACATTTTGTTGAGGTACATAGTGAAGAAAATTGATGATCTATTCCATTTTTAGCACAAAAGTGATCAAAAGATTGATTTTTAAATTTGGTTCTGTTATCACTTCTAATTGCTTTTAAAGATCCCGGGTGATCAATTAATAATCTAAGAAATAAAGTTCTAAAGTGACTAAAAGCTTCATTCTTAGGTGCTATAAAGTAAACCCAAGAGTATCTAGAATAATCATCAACAATCACAAGAACATAACATTTACCTCTGAAGGATTGAACACGTGAAGGTCCTACAGTGTCATGGTGTAAAAGTTGACCCAATTCAGTTGTTATGATCATTGTGAGAGGAGTATGTGAACCTGCAACCATCTTAGCATGTCTACAAGAAGAACAAACAATTTCTTTGTCCCCTTTAAGCTTAGGCAGCCCACGATGCGATCATGGCACTAACACGCGTTAGATGATCAAAGTCTACGTGACCAAGTCTATGATTCCAAAAATATAAGTCCTTCAAATCATTAGCAACTAGACATCTATGCTTAGAGGAAGACATATCAAAATCAGCTTTAAAAACTCTTCCAAACCGAGACATGTTAAAAATAAGCTCACTATTTGGATTTACAGCTTTGCAGCGAATTTTAGTGAAAATAATTTCCAGATTTTCATCTAGCAGTTGTGAAACAGAAAGCAGTTGTATTTCAAATTTTTAACAAGTGCCAAATACTTCAAAGTGTTGTGATTATTTACTCTAACCGAACCCTTAGCAATTATAGGAGTTGAGAAATTATCAGCAAAAGTAACATTCTCTACACATTACACAAAAGAGAGGGAGGAGAACCGTTCTTTGTTACCAGTCATGTGGCATGAGCAACCTGAATCCATAATACAAATGTTTTCCTTCCTCAAGCATGTAACCTACATATAAGAACAATACGTCGATGACTCAATATTGGGGTTAGTCAAAAGGCATTTAGGAATCCAGTACTGAGTCACACGACGTCTAGCAGGAATAACACGCGAAAGTTGAGACAAAACAGCAGGTTTATGAGTCAAAGTTTGAGATTTCTTGTTCTTAACTACTGACGTATGAGGTTTTACCTGTGTAGCACAAAAATCAGTAGCTCCGGAAGTAAAAACAGAAGGTCCGAAGATAAAAACTGAAGCTCCGGAGGTAAACTTTGAATGTTTTTGACTCATAACAGCAGGTTGCATGTTCCTGACATCCGGTCTAGTATGTGCAGCAAATTTTGCATGAGAGTTATACGATCTAGCTTGCATTCTTCCTTTTATGTTGTTTAGCTAGTCTATAACAAAAACCTATGACATGACCATCTCTACCACAATAGGTACAATGAAATTTAATTTTGTGTTCATGTCTAGATGAGCATGCAACATGTTTATTAGATCCTGAATGTGACAACACCCCTGCAGATTTAAAAACCACTTCTTTTTGTTTAGGAACTGTTTTAATCAAACACTTTCCTAATGACTTTATATTTTTGGGTGGATGTGCTTTTGCATGAGCATGGGAATCAAAACCTAAACCAGTTTTATCATTGCAAGATTTAGATGAATTCAACAGCAAGTTTAGATTTTTGTTCCCAATACAAAACTGCTCTAGTGTCCTATTCATGTCATCAAGTTTCTTAGACAATTCTAGTCAGTTTTCACATGAAGCTTTTCCTTTTAGTTTGCAATTAGAAGAATATTTAACTTCAAGAGCATGTAAAGCATTGTTCAGTTTTGAAATTTCGTTCATAGCATCTTTTAAATTCTTTTCAAGATCATTACAGGTAGAACAATGCAAATCAATTGCAGAACAAGAAGCATATTTTAATTTTTCTGTCATTAAGTGCAACAAGCTTTTTGTTCTTTTCAATCTCTAACTCAAGTTTACCAAGAGTGGAGGAGTGTGCATTTCATAAGGAGGACAAATGTTCATATATTAAATCCCATGAGGAACAAGAATCATTACTAGGAATCAAGGTTTTCAAACGATTAATTTCAGATTCTAGTGACTCAATTTTAATAGCATTGTCCCTAAGCTTTTTGTCCTTTTTCTTAACAATAACAGTTGCACGGGAAATAGCATGACACATTTCATCACAAGTAGGACATACCTCTTCATTGTCACTGTTGTGTTCTGCATCCTCCATACTTGATCTTGATTTGCCCGCCATGAAGCACAAGTTTGCCAAATCATCTTCATCTTCGTTACTTCCAATGTCTACATCACTTGAGCCAAGTTCTTAAAGTGCGGTGATGAAACTGCTTATCAGTTTGCATCCTGTAAAACCCTTCTTCTTCTTGTTGGTATTGACAGAAGAGGACTTGAATTTATTCTGCTTTTCATCACGGGTAGAAGGACCTAAAAGGTTAGGGCAATATGTATGAAAGTGTCCTATCTTACCACATTCAAAGCATCGTTGAGGTCCGGGCTTCCTCTCCTTGTAGTTCTCACATTTTGCAATGCTTTTGAGAACCGAGTGGAGATGAGCGCTAGCTCTTCTTCTGGAAATTCTTCAATCTGTTCCAGGGTTAGTGAAGACTGCAAAGCAAGTGTATTGCTAGATGAAGATTGGCCGGAGCTAGGCATATCATGTTGAGAAACAAATGCAAGAGACTTGTTGGGGTTCATACCTGATATTATGTCAATTTCATGAGTTTTCAATTTAGAATATAGCACATCTACTGTAAGTGTACTCATGACAATAGATTCACGAATAGACGTGACTTTCATCTCCCAAATTGACATGTCTAATGCACTTAACAATTACCTAGCATTTTCAACATCTGAAAAATTAACATTGACACTATGCAAGTTGCTGAGAATTTTATTAAAGCGAGCAAAAAGGTCCTCAATAGACTCACCGGGTTGCATCTCGAAGCGCATGTATTCCTTTTTAAACATATCCTGCTTTACCTCCTTGATCGTGTTGGATCCTTCGTGATAGTCACAAAGTGCTCTCCACACACCGTACGCCTATCGGAGGTGTGCAACACGGTCGAAGTCGCTCTAAGTTAGTCCTTGGATTATCAAGTTGCGGGCTTTGTTGTTGTTATCGACATCTCTTATGCTTGTAGTCGTGACTTGATCGTTCGGTGGCACGTCGTAAGGCTTGTACAGTTTTTCCCATATCGCGAAGCCTTGTGTCTGGATAAAATCTTCCATGCGTGCCTTCCAAACCTGAAAATCAATACCAACAAACACACAAGGTTTTGCCGAGTATTTCTCCATGAGGATTAGTCAAAAACACGTGTGAATCTTAATGATTAGAGCACCTTGTCTCTGATACCAATCGTAGGATCGAAGAGCACATGTAAAGCTACCAGAGGGGGGCAGAGGGGGTGGGGGGTGAATGGTAGATTAAAACTTCTCAGCGGAAGCAACAAAAAACCCTCGGCAGAAAAATGATCTGTTAAAGAAATCGTGTGTGTGACTAATCTAAAGGTGATCAATTGTAACTAAACAAGTATAGAATGTGGAGAATAAAGTCATGAAGACGTCACAACAAGAATCACGAAAATCCATCGAGAAAAACTCAAGTTACGATCGAAAGATCAAACAAAGGTCAATTTGTTTTACCCAAGAAAAACAGTTCTGAAATATTGCAAAGAAACTCGTGTAGATCCAAAACCACAAATCCAATGACCGTGAAATTTTCAAAAATGATAGAAACTCAAGTTGTGAAGACAACCCAAAAATAATCACGTCAATCGAATCTGTAAAACTCGAGTTATGATAAAACCACCGAAGAAAGGTAGTGCTGTGCAGAAACTCGACGAGAAAGACTTGACGAAACCAAGTCGGACGAACAAGGCACAAAAGTTTCTTCAAACTATGAATTTTATTAATCAAACCACAAGATAAACAACCCCAAAGTTATTCCCACAAGCCCTGGCCTCCCTTGCTTATATAACCAGCCCGAAGGCCAACTCAACTCTAACTAGGACTCGTATCCTACTCAATTCACGGATCGAAACTTTCCATAACTGCTCAAGACTCTTCTATATGCAGATAGAAGCAATCTTAAGACTTCCAAACACCTTACGAACGTATCCCACATTCCTAAAATAACTCAAATTCGTGACCCACATGAAATCTTATCATAACCAACTCAAAATTTTCCATATTTGAGTCAAACACGACTCAGCCGCAACCTGAGTCCATAATCTAGTCGGTTAGACCTTTCCGACCAATTCTTTACGCCCACATCTCTTTATAATGCCTCGAAACCATGTAGCTATGTACATGCACTCATTGCACACGTGCAAACATCTTCCAATGACGTCCATGATACCTTCATATGCATTGTTCTTGATTCAAACATGCCGCGCGACCTCCCAATCAACTCAACCACAATTCCTCCCAAACTTGGTTGTTGAACCTCATCTTCTCCCTAAGACTAGTTCAATGGATCCCGTCACTAGCCATGTTTTGAACTCAAGCAACACCTACACATGAATAAACAACCATTACATCCGAGCACAAGTCCTCAACTCGACTCTCGTTAGTTCCGATAACCACAACACCTTACTTGAGCACCTCACATAAGCATGTTGCAAACCATAGCAAAAAGATATTAACCATAACCACCAAAATACACCAAAAACTTAGTAAAATAATACTAAGCAAACTTTCCATAGATAGAGAGCAAGTTTGAATCAATTCAAAGTAAAAGCAAAACCATTATGATCAAGCACTGGACCTTGCCAAAAGTAACCGGACCTTGAACCGGAGCTTACCAAAGCTAGCAGGACCTAGCGCCAGAGCTTACCAAAGCTAGTCAGACCTATCGTCTGAGCTTACCAAAGCTACTTGGACCTAGCACCGGAGCTTACCAAAGCTAGCAGGACCTAGCGCCGGAGCTATCAAAACAAGCTGGACCTATCATTGGACCTTGTTAGAAAGGTGTTTTGGTCGTATTCAGAACTTTTATCGCCATAGCCAAAGTATTCAACACAAACCAATGTATTCAGTACACATATGTCTCACAGTTTTTTTTAGCTTCCACCCTCGAGGCCTTACGTTAGTATGATGGCTTTGTAAAATGCTTTTGTGTAGATGCACGGGAGCATGCTATGGACATCGAGGACCTGGTCTTGGCCCGACAATAGAGCATCGAGGACGTGCGGGCCCAACTCTCCTGCACGGGGCAAGAGATGGATGAGGTCCGATGCTTCGTGGAAGCGGTGTGTGACCCAATGTTGGGCCCGCCAATCGTGTCCACCTCATTGGGCTTCGTTTCTCTAGAATCATGGGCCCGACAGATTCCCGGATGATTCACGACGCTTTAATCGGAGCTTGTAGTGTTTTGAGATGTCGAGCGGTCTATATGTGACCTGGTGCTCATGGATCATTTCGGGGTTGATCTCACTGGCCAGCTGGCTCGGGCATTGAGCCAGGTGAATGTCCGGTTGTCGACCGCGGGGGCAAAAGGGGCATTTTGTGGGGCTCAGGTTGCCTTGGGCATCACGCTGTCCCACTACCCATCCATCAATCTTCAGGTCCTCCACCACTTTCCTGAAGATATGATGGCCACGGATCCCGAAGATTTTTCAGACGCGATCATGCCTGCCTCGTCCTCTGTGGTCGAGCTTGTTCTCGAGAAGGCAGTCTGGGAGGTGGTGGACCATCGCTGGGGTGCGAGTGCCTCTTCTCTATAGTGAGAGCCCCCTTTGACTTATAAAAAAGGGGTTCTTGGTGTTTGTTATTTTTGCTTATTCTGTTTTCGTGACTCGCTCAGGTTGTAATTCTATGCATATTTCTTTTTAATGAATTTTGGTGCCTTCGTCCATGAGCTCTGTGTACAAAAGCTCGTCTATCAAGAATCCTTGACAAACCGAGTCTCTCGATGGCCAAGCTGGTGGAAGGAAGTCTTTAGCGATTGAGCCCAAGCTCGAGAGGAGTTAGATTATCAATGTGGAGTGGGAACCGTCATGATCGCGCTGCAGGCACTCAAGTGCTTTCTGGCGTGGGCTTCACGTCTCTCCACATCCAATGGGGCAGACGACATGGGTGTTGTACAGCAGGCGCGCGTGCATCCCGGTACCCCAGTACTGTTCGCCCTGGCGACAGGACAGAAGGATGCAGTAATTCCCCTCGAGGCGGTGGCTTCATCAAGTGCCCCGGCTAACGCGGGATGGGATAGGCACCTCTGTAACCACGACCTTCCACCCTTTATGAGGAATGAAAAGGGGCCAATAGGGGGAGATATAAAAGGGAACCCGTACTACATAGGAGAGAGAGGAACTTGTAAGAAAAACGACCTCCATTCTCAACAAAGAACAATGAGACATCAAAACTGGACGTAGGTCATTCTGCCTGAACCAGTATAATTCCATTTTCTCCTTAGTTAGGCCACCTCGGGAGCTAACGTGCAGTGCATGCAGTACTAGTTGGCGATCGATCAGAACGCTGATAGTTGGTGCGCCAGATAGGAGCTGCTGCACATTCCCACTCTTCCTTCTTGATGGCTCCACCACGTTCATCTTTTGTGCCTGCACGAGAGTCTTCTTCAGTGACATCGAATTCGTCGCTGATGACCAGATGGAGTTTGGCCTCGCCCTCACGCACTAGTCCCTCGTTTTGGTAGTTCGGACTTCTTCACCAGCAACTCAGATGTCTTCCAAGTATCCAACGGGGGACCCAATGCTCAATCTAGGGCAAGTCATACATGAAACGCCCCCAACGCATGTGCCGCCTATGATCCTGCATCATCACCCTTTGCAGGGATGATCGAGCGCACGTCAACGTCCCTTCACCACACCCTAACGTATAGTTCCAGCTTTGACGACAACATCGAGGGAGCGAGCACCCCTCCCACGAGTGACACATCGCCAAAACGGCCTTTGCCCCCAGCTCGCCATGCTAACCAATGCGAGCCAGGAGGGCAACCCTGAACTGCTTGAAGTACAGTGCCTCGGATTGGCTGATCGGCTTGTAGCACGATGCGCCGCTCTGAAGGTCGACCAGACCTAGCTAGACGTGAATGCCTTGTACTCGCGTGAACAATATGTCTCAGTCCCAGAACAGGCTCGAACGCGGCACGACTTTGCGCCCCTTAGATCCACGCCAACGTCATCAACAAACGCTGCACCCCACGATTCCATCGAGCTAGTTAGAATGTGGTGGCCACAACCATCATACTATGCAGCATGCCTGAGCCCGTCGACCTCGAAGCTCGATAGGCACACCAGAACCTCCAGGCCCTCCTAGCCACGACCGCTGCCCAGCAAGCCGAGAACTCCCTTGCTCCGACCCGCGGATCTTCAACCCCCGGCCTGAAGCGTCTCGACCCGCAGATTGGAACTGAACATGTAATATAATACCAGGAATGATGTTCGGTACAATATATTACACCACAAGTGGAACCAAGTCATATAGAGCTTTATTACAGCAACATAGCCTTGTGAATAAAAACGAGAAGAGCTAACAACATAACGATACTAGTCAACATAACGAAAACAAGTAGCTCCTCATCGCCCATGGTTCCACCTTCAGCCCTTGGGTGCGGATGTGACCCTACTCGAAGTCCTCCGGCACGAAGTCAGGATCCTCTGAAGATATCAACAACATTTGAGTACAGAGGTACTCAGCAAGCTCCACCTCGCCCTACGGGAGGGGATGCATCAATATGCATGCGATGAACAAATAGCAATGCAATCCGATGCACCCAAACAGCTCATCTCGAGATATCCATCATCTCCATCTCACAACAGGTAGCTCTCTAATTGTCAGGACCACACTATAACCCATCCTATACCGAGGACATGACCATTCGAATGGATTTTACAATCTCTAGAGGTTGTACGCTGTACCCACACGCACAGAACTATCAAAGATAGCTCGTCATAATCGACACACAGTCGTAACATCACCCAGTCCAGTCGCCCCGAAATCCCAGGTCATGACTCAACCGAGTCTCCACCCACGAACAATCCACCGTGGACGACTGTCGTCTAGCCACTGGGATTAGGCTACGCCTGCTCATATAGGATCATGTGATCACATGAAAAGAAGTCAAATGAGATGTCAAAATAACTCGGTCCTTATGTCTCACCCGGAGCAGCCACCATACACCAAACATGAACTGTAAGTCTACCACCACAGCATTGCTTACACCAATACTGACCAGTCTGCTCCGGTCTCAACAAATGTATAATCTCTCCAGGTGTACAAAAAAACCATCATCACATAATATCATCATCTCAGTATGCAACCATAAAAACTAGTATGGCTTCTCTCAATTACCCGAGTCACAAATACTCGCAAATGCATAATCTATAATATGGGCAACAAGGAATAATCCTCACATAAGTGCGACATGAACAAAAAGGGGTCGATGAAACTTTCCTTCGCTACCGTCCGCGGTGTCGAACTCCTGGTCTTGTGGCTATTTCGGATTCTCCTCTGGTACTTGCTCTGAATCGGCACATGCGGACACATGATCATACAAGCAAAGCAGAGAATGATCAATACATCATACCAAAATTAGTTGTATTACGTAGGTTATGATTTTAGATGAATTGTAGAAGAAGAATCAGGTTAATCGGATGTCGTATTAGTGAGATACTGTTTTAGCAGTGCTGACTACTAATTAATTAAGAAAATCAACATGTAATTTGTTAAAGAGCTGGACGGGTTGGTTTACTGCTGTACTAAGACCTGGGCATGTTTAAGGCCGGTAAAAGCTGTTGATTGGGCTGCACTACGTAGGTGGGCCAATGTTTAGGTAATTAATGTTGATTAGCTAGTTTCATTAACTCCACAGAGGTATACGAACAGCACCTACGAGCTTTCTTCTACCTCCGGGCCACCATAGATACTCACGGAAATCTCAAATAAGCACAGAAAAATGGCGAAAATGACCAAGGAGCAGGGAAATAGAAAGCAAGCATCATAGCTCGCTCAAGGGTGGCAAAGATTTGAGTGGAACTGAAGGGAGCGACTAGTTCTCTAGACAGGAGCAGCCATGGCTGCTGGTAGTGGAGGTCAGCTCACAGGAGAATGTGGAACGACATGGGAACTGGTCAGGAACGTGGAATAGCCGGTGGAGAAGCTTACCTTGGCCTCGGCTTCGACGCAACGAGCTTTCTGGTGGAGATCGATGGTGGGTTGTGCCCTTGCTGCACGGGAGCACGGGAGAGGACGAAAGGAACGCTGGTTTCGGTGAGTGGAGAAGGATAAGGGCGCTACATAGATTTTTATACGCAACTGAACACGGTTGGTAGGTACTGGGTAGATGAGCGTAGTAACTCGTCCGAACTGCGAATGTGAACACTGATTGACGCTTTGCGTGAGCGTGCGGTGATGCTGGTTGTCGGTACTGAATTCGTAGCCCGCGTGCACGCCGAGTGGTCGGGTGGTGCGTCGACTAGTGGGTGGCGTGATTCGGCTGACGGGATGATACAGCTGGGTTTGCGGGGCACATACTATGAGGATATTAAAGAGTGGCGCACCGAGGGCTGCTGTCACAAGTGGACGGTTCACTAGTAATCTACTTAATTGGTCTTGTTTTATATATTTATTATTTTATTTAAACATTATTTATATTTAGTCACTTTCTTATTTTATAAACTCAATTTATTAATTTACGAAAGACGGGATGTTACATACCTACCCACTTAGATTGAATCTCGTCCTCGAGATTCGGCTGAAGTTCGAAAAGGTGAGGAAACTCTGATCGCAGCGCATGTTCTTTCTCCCATGTGGCTTCAGCTTCTGAATGTCTGCTCCACTGAACCCGACAAAGTGTGATATAACTTGTTCATGTCCCTCAAGTAACAGTATCCATGATCTTCACTGGTACCTCCTGATAGCACAAATCATCCTGCAGGTCTAAAGTGGCTTGTACCACTTGGTATTCAGGTATCTGCAAACATTTCCTCAGTTGTGATACGTGAAAGACGTTGTGCACGCTTGACATTTCTTCAGGTAGTTGGATCTGATAAGCTACTGCTCCTATATTTTGCAAGACTGGAAAAGGACCAATGTACCGTGGGGCTAACTTTCCCCGCACTTGAAATCTGCGCGTGCCACAGATCGAAGACACTTTAAGATACACATGATCTCTGATCTCAAAACTGAGTTCCCACCTCCTCTTATTTGCATAGCTTTTCTGGCATCACTGAGCTGCCTTTATACTTGCTCGAATTTCCACTATCTTGTCTTCTGCTGCTACAATGAAGTCCGGCCGCTCCACGATGCGATCACCCACCTCTGACCACATGAGTGGTGTACAACATTTCCTTCCATAGAGAGCTTTAAACGTTGACATCTTGATGCTGGTTTGATAGCTGTTGTTGTAGGAATACTCGTCATATGGCAAACTGTCTTCCCAATCTTTGTCGTAGGTGAGTACAGCGGCTCTCAACGTATCCTCCGAGATTTGGCTGACTTTTTCGGTCTGTCCATCTGTCTGAGGATGGTATGCTGAGATGAAGTCTATCTTAGTACCAAGTGCTCTCTAAAGACTTCTCCAGAACTTGGATGTGAACTGGGTACCTCAATCTGATACTATCCTTGATGGCACACTATGAAGCTTCACAATACGATCTATGTACAGCTTAGCAAGCTTGTCCCCACCGTAGGTAGTGCGGACAGGAATAAAGTGCGTAACTTTCGTAAGGCGATCGACAACTACCCATACGGAATCATTACCATTCCTTGTTCATGGCAAGCGTGTGATGAAATCCACCCCTATCTCATCCCATTTCAGAACTAGGATTTGTAACGGTTGGAGTAGGCCACTTGGCTTCTGATGCTCAGCCTTGATCCTCTGACACACATCACAGTGGGCCACGAACTTTGCTATGTCACCTTTCATACCGACCTACCAATACTTCTCTTTAAGATCCAAGTACAACTTAGTAGCTTCAGGGTGGATAGAGTATGCAGAGTTATGAGCTTCGTCCATGATGGTGTTCCGGTAGTGGCATTGTGAAGGCACACATAACCATTTCTTGAACCACAATATTCCATCTCTATCGACTCTGAAATCTGGAGCCTTGTCTTCACTGGTCTGTGCTTTGATCTCCATCAACTTTTCATCCTCTTGTTGAGCCTTCTTGATTTGTTCACCCAGAACAGGTTGAACACTAAGATTCTAGTTGTAGGAGTGAGGTACTGTTGGTATTTCTTAACACCACAGAGTTATCCGCAAGCGCACAGAAATACCATTGTAGCACTTCCCCTTAAGGAGTATTCCCAAGGGTATTGAATCCAAAGAACCTGTGTGCTAATCTTTCGAACTAGCTCACCCATGGACACAAAGTTGTTTGGTAGGCAAGGAACAAAGAGGAATTCAAAGTATTGATCCTAATTCAAGGTAGTTTGCAGTAGATGCTTGCTTCGGGCACGGGCTTACTCCTAGCAATACTAGGACGACTCCCGCCAAGAGCCTATGGCATAGCTGAACATGGAGGATTACGAAGGACAGATAGGGTTGTCACCACCTACTGCCTACCTCTTCAATCCGTGGGTCTACGAGATATTCACTAATGATTTATAACCTAAGCACCACACTTACATTCTAAATCACTACTTTAGTTGTTTTGAACACAAAGATACAACTAGAGCCTCTAATGAATTAAAGTAGTGAACCCACAAGTAACTACTTGTGAAAACTACTACCAATAAAAGATCAAACTTGTATTAAATTCACAAAGGCTTACTTGATTGAGTAAAACTTTTGTAGGGGTACAAGTGTAGAAGAGGAACTTGACAAGCCCAAGCCTCCTTCTCCTAGACTCTTCACCACACTCTCCTTATACTTTGGTAGCCTCTAGGACTACTCTAAACCTTTGGAGTGTAGCACTATTCTCAACTTTTGGTGTGTGTGTGTGAGAAGTGATGTGAGGGGGTCTATTTATAGGTGGAGAAGGGTCGGTTCGTGCCACAATTAACGCGCGAATCAGTCACCATTGACTCCAGGGAGTTGGGAGGAGCCAACACGTGTCATTTGACCGAGTTTGGCGCCAGGAAGAGCTCAGCCGAACCCCTGGTTCGGCCGACCTGGTCAAGGCTCCCCTCCGGGAGTGCTTCCTCCGGGTGGCTTCCAGGTGGGCCCCCTTGATATATATGGGTTCAACACCGTTGGATCTCCCGAATACCCATCAAGGAAACAGAAGAAGGAGTGTTTTGCCAATTGCTCTAACATCTCATCGATGAAGGGCAATGGAAAATGGTCTTTCCTTGTTGCCTTGTTAAGTTTTCGATAGTCAATGCACATCCTCCATCCCGTGACGGTACGTTGAGGAATTAATTCATTCTTCTCATTTTGAACGACCGTCATACCTCCCTTCTTAGGCACTACTTGAACTGGACTTACCCATTCACTATGAGGAACAGGGTAAATAATCCCAGCATGCAGAAGTTTCAAGACTTCTTTCTTGACAACTTCCCGCATTGCATTATTCAATCGCCTTTGAGGTTCCCTTGAGGGGACACTCTCAGGTTTAATAGGAATGCGATGGGTGCATAACGCTGGACTAATTCCCTTGAGACCCTAAAGTGAATATCCAAAAACAGCTCTATGCCTTTCTAACATGGCTATGAGTTTGAGCGTTTCATCATCTAAAAGCTTGTCACTTATGATGACAGGGGCTTCCAAATCGCCATTTAGAAAGGCATAACGTAGGCCTGGAGGTAGAGTTTTGAGCTCAATAGGAGGTTTTGGGGAGGGCTCTTCTTTTGGTAATTATATTTCCTCCTGAAATTGATCCTCCTCTTGGACGAAGTATTCTTCTCCTTCAATTTCAGGGGGTTCTAAAAATTGGAGAGTCCTAACCTCCTCCATTGGCTCATCTTGGATGGGAGATTCTGCAGATGTGTTCTTTAAATGCAGAATAGGTATGGAGAAATTTCTCCCTCCAAGATTGATATTGAGGCTTCCTTCCAAAGGAACTTCCATGAGAAATTTCTCTATGGGAATCCCTATCATGATGTCGAAATCTTGGATTTCAAACACGTGAAAATCTAGGAGAGCCTCAACATCTTTGTGTCTAATAGACACTTGTTGCAGAACCCCACATCCTTCAAGAATGGTTCCAAATGAATCTCGGTAGGATTTGCGTGTTGGTGCCAATGGCATATTGCCAAGAATGGCGAGAGCACAAGAATCGGAAATGAAATTTGCTCCAATAGTAGGGTTGTATAGGATTCTCATTGGTGTCTCTCTAATAGAACATAAAATGGTAGCGAAAGGTGAGGTCATCCGAATAATTTCGGGTGAATTCTCAACTTCAGCCGTCCACTCTCTGCTTAGGATAGAGGTCAACTCCTTGACCGTCTGATGGACGAACACACCGTCAGGTGGTTCAGGTGGAGTTGGTGGCAATGAAGGTTTCCTATAGCAATAATACTTCGAGGTATTTCCATAATCTTCAAAAAGCTCTTCCTCAAAGTAAAATGGAAGCTGCGAGGGTTGAATTTCTTCTACCTTTGTAGTCTCAGGTTCGGGAGAGGATACCTCTGGCAAGGATTGGGGTAAACAAAAAATGGGTTCATCCTTGTTTAAGAGTGTATCCTCCATTCTTGACACGACTTCCTCTTGGGAAGGCTCATTAAGACCCATAATGAAAGAAGAATTTTCTAGAATTCTTTCTAGAAGATCCTTGCCTTCTTTTGGAGTCTTATGGAGGAAAGATCCTCCAGCCGTAATGTCAAGATATAGGACAGACTCTTTGTTCAATCCCATGAAGAAATGTTGCAAAAGCATTGGATCAGGGATTAACAAATCTGGGCCAGAATTTTTCAAAAGAGAAAATCTGTCCCAAGCTGCACCTATGGATTCCTTCTCCATCTACTAGAAGCATAGTACTTCCTTTCGTAAGGAAACAATTCGGGCAATGGGAAAGAAAGCAAGACAAAATTTGTCTCGTAATTTACTCCAATCGCCGTTTGTCTTCCCAACGTAGTGGTTGTACCATTGTTTGGCTTTTTCCTTGAGGGAAAAAGGAAACAACTTCCATTTGAGAGTTTCCTGTGTCAAACCTTTGATTAGAAGACATGAACACAATTGTTCGAACTCTCGTAGATGGTGGTAAGGGTTTTCACAATCCGTTCCTGAGAAGGATTGTTCTCGAACCATGGCTATAAAGCCAGGACGAAGTTCATAGCTGGTTGAACAAATAGGTTCCGCCGAAGGCGGTGGCTCACAGAACTGGCCCTTCGGAGCAGAGTAAGAAAGAATGGTGGGTTGCTCCATTTATATGGTGGTGGTAAGGTAAGAATAAGAAAGGTAAGATGATATATAAGGGGGATATGATATGAGGGTGATCTTGGTTCAAAGATTAACAACAACCGTTCCCCGGCAATGGCGCCAGAAATGCTTGTTGGTATTTCTTAACACCACAGAGTTATACACAAGCGCACGGAAATACCGTTGTAGCACTTCCCCTTAAGGAGTATTCCTAAGGGTATCGAATTCGAAGAACGTGTGTGCTAATATTTTGAACTAGCTCACCCAAGGACACAAAGTTGTTTGGTAGGCAAGGAACAGAGAGGAATTCAAAGTATAGCCGAACGTGGAGGATTACGAAGGACAGATAGGACTGTCACCACCTACTGCCTACCTCTTCAATCCGTGGGTCTACGAGATATCCACTGATGATTTATAACCTAAGCACCACGCTTACGTTCTAAACCACTACTCTAGTTGTTTCGAACACAAAGATACAACTAGAGCCTCTAATGAATTAAAGTAGTGAACCCACAAGTAACTACTTGTGCAAACTACTAAGAATAAAAGATCAAACTTGTATTGAATTCACAAAGGCTTACTTGATTGAGTAAAACTTTTGTAGGGGTACAAGTGTAGAAGAGGGACTTGACAAGCCCAAGCCTCCTTCTCCTAGACTCTTCACCACACTCTCCTTCTACTTTGGTAGCCTCTAGGACTACTCTAAACCTTTGGAGTGTAGCACTATTCTCAAATTTTGGTGTGCGTGTGAGAAGTGAGGTGAGGAGGTCTATTTATAGGTGGAGAAGGGTCGGTTCGTTCCACAATTAACGCGAGAATCAGTCACCATTGACTCCAGGGAGTCGGGACGAGCCAACACGTGTCATTTGACCGAGTTTGGCGCCAGGAAGAGGTCAGCCAAATCCCTGGTTCGGCCGACCTGGTCAAGGCTCCCCTCGGGGAGTGCTTCCTCCAGATGGCTTCCAGGTGGGCCCCCTTGATATATATGGGTGCAACACCATTGGATCTCCTCGTATTCTTCTGTTTGTGGGCCATTTGATCCATATGTTGCCACATGTCATCGCCTGATTCATTGAAATTCATTTTCATGGATTCATCCCTGCATATTTTGGTATTTTGGGTAATAATTCACCTGCATACAAATATACACCAACACTTGTGGAATTGGGTTAGTGTATAACCCTACCACTATGTTTTGTGTTTCTTTTATGCACATTATGAGGTGAATCGACGGTCAAAATGTGGTACTTAAGGACCGTCAACAGGTACAACACTTAGGTTCAACTTCCACATCTCATCACACAGCTACGGTACTTGCGTCACCAAGTGGTGGCAATAGGCTTTCCTGCTAAGAGCATCAACTACCACATTTGCTTTACCCAGATGATAATGGATTTCCAAATCATAATCCTTGGTTAGCTCTAACCATATTCGTTGCCTCATGTTGAGTTCCGACTGGGTAAAGATATACTTGAGACTCTTTTGATCTGTGTAAATCTCGCATTTGTTCCCGATCAGATAGTGCCTCCAAATCTTTAGAGCGTGCACGACTGCACCCAATTCCAAGTCATGTGTCGGGTAGTTCTGCTCGTGTGGCCTTAGTTAGCGAGAGGCATATGCTACCACTTGACCTTCTTGCATTAGCACACACCCGAGACCTCGTCTCGAAGCATCACAATAAATGATGAAGTTCTTATGAATATCTGGTAGGATTAGTACTCGTGCTGTGGTTAGCCTTTTATTCAACTCCTGAAAACTTCACTCACATGCTTCGGTCCAAACAAACTTCTTGTCCTTCTTGAGCAATTCTGTCATTGGTCGGGCATGTTTAGAGAATCCTTCAATGAACCCTTGATAGTAGCTGGCCAAACCCTAAAAACTACGAATCTGCGAAACTGATGTTGGTTGCTCCAAAGATGATACATCTTGAACCTTCTTTGGATCGACTGCAACTCCTTTAGCCGTTAGAACATGTCCAAGAAAGCTGACCTTTCACAACCAAAACTCACATTTGCTACACCTGGCATATAGTTGATGACTTCGAAGTCTTTCTAGAACAATTCGCAAATGTTGTGTGTGTTCTTTCCCACTCCGAGAATATATCAGAATGTTGTCAATGAAGACAATGACAAACTTGTCTAGCTCTTGCATGAACACTCGGTTCATTAGAGTCATGAAGTAGGCAGGAGCATTGGTTAACCGAAATGACATTACTGTGTACTCGAATTGTCCATAGCGAGTCACATATGCTGTCTTAGGTATGTCCTTAGGTCTGATCCTCACTTGATTAGACCCAGATCTCAAGTCAATCTTCGAGAAGAACTTGGCTCCCTTCAACTAATCAAAAAGATCATCAATCCGAGGTAGAGGATACTTGTTCTTGATGGTTATCGCATTGAGAGCTCGGTAATCTGTACAAAGCCTCTTGCTTTTATCCTTCTTCACCACAAATAGAACTGTTGCACCCCATGGTGATGCACTAGGTCTAATGTATCCTTTCTGTTGCAACTCATATAATTGTTTCTTTAACTCTGCTAGTTTTGGGCTGCCATTCTGTAAGGCCTCTTAGCGATCGAAGCAGTTCCAGGAACTAACTCAATGGAGAACTCTACTTCTCTTTCTGGTGGCATGCGTGGCAATTCTTCGGGGAACACATCTGCGTACTCTCTGATTACTGGTATTTCTTGAAGTGTTGTAGCCTTCATATGATTTATCACTGGTTCTAATAAGCTAGACTAAACATGGCAGGTGACAGTCTTTCCTTCATGGTTGGTCACAGTCACCATCTTTTTTGCACAAGCTATGCTTCCCTTGCACTTGGCCAACCACTCCATGCCAAGGATCACATCTATTCCATGGGAGTACAGTAATACTAGGTTAACCAAATATACTACCCCACTTAGGTTCAAAGGGATGTTGTTAACTCCTAAGTGGCACGGTATATAACCTTCCGGTGATTTGGTTATTAAAGGCCTCTTAAGGGCCACTGCTGATATATCATGTGCCTCTATGAAGTGTGATGATATGAAAGAGTAGGATTCACCAGAATCAAATAGCACTGAAGCTAAGATTGACTGAACCAAAAACTCACCGAGTAACACTCCTGGTGTTGCATCTGCCTCCTCAGTGTAGACATGGTTCACTGTTGCTTTTCTGAAGGATTGCTGCATCCTAGAGGGCGCTCCATGGCTAACTCCAGCTGGCTGCCTCAGTCCATTAACTGAGTTAGAGTAGACTGAGGGAGCTGATTGGTTCTTTTAAGTACAATTCACAACAATGTGACCAGTCTCACAACTCTTAAAGCAAATCCTCTGGTCACCCATACGACTCACTCCAGGATGCTGTGGGTTGAAGGAGCCCTGGGGCTTAGCAATTTGCGTTGGCTGTCTGAACGTCTGGGTTGGTGCCCTGTGGGACACTCCACTCTGGGTCATCTGACTTGAGTATACTAGTTGTTGCTGCCTTGGTACTAAGTAGGCAAACTGTTGGGTCCTCTGTCCAGAATAGGATGACTGAGGGTTCCTCTTAGACTTGGCCTGCTGGAACATCTTATTGCTCACATACTTCCTTTTTCTTTCCTGCATCTCATCTTTCTTGTTCTTCTCTGTGGTGATAGCCTTGTTTACCATGGTGTTGAAATCATGGTAAATAGACGCTCCTATCAAGGTTCTAATCTCAAAGTTGATGCCACGCAGGAAGGCATCCTGCTTCTTCTCATCTGTGTCCACCGCATTGGGGTCATAGCGGGACAAGCTAGTGAAAATGTGTAGGTACTCTGTCACAGTCATACCCTTCTGCTGAAGATCCCTGAACTCTGCCTACTTCATCTTGACGACACTGCTAGGGATGTGATGATCTCTGAACAGTCTCACAAACTCATCCCATATCATTGTATTTTCATCTGCATTCATATCTCTGTAACTCTGCCACTAAGCTAAAGCAGGTCCCCTCAGCTGCTGCACTGCTAGTAGAACCTTATCCATCTCATTTGCATGGAAAACTTCTAGCTTAATCTCTATCACTCTAAGTCAGTCATCCGCCTCAATTGGGTCATCCGATCCTGCAAACTTGGATGGGTTCATTCTGTTGAAGTCTGCAATCTGGTGGTTTCTTTGAGGTGCTGGCTGACGGTTGTGGATGCCATTATTGCCCTGAGCAGCAAACATGTTTGCCATCATCTCCAAAAGTTGAGTCTAGCAATCAAGAATAGCAGTCAAGTCATGGGCAGATGCTTGGGGAAGTGGTGTTGCCGCTAGGCCAGGTGCACTGTTCATTGATGCTTGCGGTTGCGATGCACGCAGAATCTCTAGGATATCTTGGTTCCCTTCCTGACCAGTCCTAAGTCGGTTGGAGCGGCGAGACATCTATGACAAGAGAAGGTGGAGTTAGTCAGTAATTGATTATTAACTTGTCCATGTGTATGTATATATACACGCTTTTAATATACGCTATTATATATATTTTTTATCTATATAACACGTAGAGAACACAAACATCAAGCATTGCAAGCAACATGCCACACATTCATTCATCAAAGCAAAGGAGTACATGATACATTGGGGCATGTCGTTCCTATGTCCATCCCCTCAGGGGTCGGTCGGAACCTCTGCCTGACTATCGGGTCCAACGTTGCGGTCTTCATGATCTTCGTCTTCAGCTCCACGAGGCGACATCGAAGGAGTGGGCGGCACAGGCTCACAGATTCTCCTACGAGGGTTGGACATGTGATACATTGGAAGTCCGTCAGGGATAAGCGGTTCAGCAGTTGCACTGACGTGGCGGTCTTTGTGCTTGGCTCTGTCAACAAGGTAGACACCCCTATGAAGATGGTTGTGGCGGTCAGCCTCCTCCCTGAGATTCTCTTCAGACAAAGCGACATGACTTTCGGCGCTAGCAGCACGGGCATCAGCTTGCGTTAGTGCTAGTTTAGTCTTCCTCTAACGGGTCTCCAATCTTTCCGCATGCTTGATGAGGGTCTTCACACATTGGTTCAGCAGGTCGCACAGGTCATCCAAGCTCACAAATAGCCGGACATGGCAACAATGGTAGGGTCATCTTCAGTCGACCCGAATCCTTCCAGGTTGCGGATCCTTGCCATCAAGGCAAGACGACTATGATCCACGGGTGGGAAATACTTCATGGGTGTGGAATCCAGATGCCAGTCAAACATGTGGCACATGTACTTCAGGGCTTCGTGGGCTACAAGATGGCAGATATCTATCGGTTCCCTGCATACCGGGTACTCCTCAGTACCGCGAAGAGTACAAGGAAGTTCTACCTATCAGAGTTGAAGGTCTCCTCAGGCCCCACGTGTCACATTGCACCGGACCCGCTCCCCTCATATGGGTAGCTCCTGGGTAAACACGTGTAAAGGAAAACTGGAACTAAACACCAAACGAAGGAAATCTTCGATGACAACACGTGTACAACGACCCCAGACCTAACCCCAGCAGAGAGGAGCTCTGGTGCTGACAGGTATACAGCAGCCCCGGACCTACCCTCCCGCAAGGGAAAGCTCCAAAGCTGCTGCGTGTGGAGTCTCCAGACCTGCCTCACCAACGAGTACATTGGCGGATCTCCTTCTGCACGAACAATCAAGGGCAATTAAAATGGCAGTTACAAGACCTGATTACGTATCATTAATGCTATATTAATGATACACGATCAGTGTGTTGTTAGTAGGGGTAACACAGCCATTAAGGCACGTTATCACACTATTAATCATGCTTAATACCCTTTAGATAGTGTATTAGGCTATTAAATATGCCAGGGCCACATGTCGGGCCAGGCAAGCTTTGTAATGGTTAGTCCTTAGAACTATAAAAGGGATGTGCCGCACAAACCCAGGAACATCTGATCCAAGCTATCCCGCATACTAGGGAAGAGACTCATACAATACAAGAACACAAACCCCATGGAGTAGGGTGTTACGCTCAGGCGGCTCGAACCACGTAAATCTCCTGTGTCACCATCTTGTTCCCGATCTTTAAGCGCCCCAACTGAAACTAGAACCTCCACAGACTACATTTGGTAGTAACGGGGTAAGTGTCGTTGCTACACTTCGACATTTGGCGCGCTAGGAAGGGACAGTTCACGAGTTCACACGATGGTGAATTCTGCTGTAGGATCCTCCAATGGCAATCGAGTTGAACAACCCGCTGGTGGCAACACTCTCAATGCGCCACATCCAATAGGTGCCATTGTTCCAGCAGGCACTATGGCACCACAACCACCATATGTTCCGACAAACAATGCTGGTCAACCAGATGGGGCATCTGCGTTGATCACTGCATCGACAAACAACAACCCTGAGCAAGCGCTCATTGCTGCGCGGGCTCTCCTACAACACCCACCACCTCCAGGTGCACCCCAGGGTGCTATGGAGCAGTGGAGGGCTGATGTTGACCATCTGGTTGTAGCTGCAGCTGCAGGCATCAGCAATCAAGGTTCTCCCCCTTCTGGGTGAGCACCATCACAACGACGGACCTTGTCTGGCCGACTTGGTCCACAGTCTTGCAACAAAGGAGACGTGCTGCATCCTAGCTGGTGCCTTCATTGCCTCCCGGGGCACGATGCACGCACACCATTACCAGGATCCTGACTCATGACCTGCAGTCGGAACTGGATCATCGTTACCAGCAGTAGGACGACCGTGTCCATATCGAGCGTGCTCGTAAGAGGCGGGAGGATCGGGACAACCCTGCTCCTCAGGGAGTAGGAGGAGGCTGTTCTGCCCTGGCCATGCATTTGTGCATAGTCAGATGGCCACAAAAGTTCCGGCATCACTTGCCGAAAAAAACTCAACGGGACTGTCAACCCCACCGAATTCCTTCGAATCTACTCTACTGCCATACTGACAGTGGGGGGTGATGAGGATGTGATGGCCAATTACTTCCCGGTGTCTCTAACTGGGACTGCAAGGTCCTGGTTCATGAGTCTTCGGCCCGACTCCATTCATAGTTGGGTGGAGCTATGCCAACAGTTCACTGCCAACTTCGGGAGTTCTTACACATGGCCTGGCACTGATTTGGATCTGTTTGCTGTAAAGCAGACATCGGGGGAATCGTTGTGATCCTTCATCCAGCAGTTTTCTCAGGTACGGAGTACTATTCCTTCAATCTCGAGCTCTTCTGTTATCGTTGCATTCAGACAGGGTGTTCGAGATAAGAAGATGCTGGAAAAGCTGGCCATCAAAGAAGTCACCAGCGTCACAAAACTCTGCTGTCTAGCAGACAAATGTGCTAGATCTGCGAAGGGCCGTGAAATGCACTCCAAACCAGCTCCGGAGGCCAACAAGAAGTCCTCCAAAACTGAAGCAGCTACCTCCGGTAGTGGCAAGAAGAAAAAGAAGCCCAACGGCAGAAAGAAGCCGTCGGCTGGCGCACCGACCACTGCAGCTGCTGCAGCTTCGGGTGGCCGAGGGCCACGCCCCGAGAAACAACCTCATCCTTCATCAGAAGATGGTAACAGTTCAAAGGCGTGGTGTTCGATTCACAAGATGGACAAACACAACCTGAAAGAATGTCGGGAGGTCCAGAACCTTGCCGAGCGCTATAACAAGCGCCAGGAAGAAGCTCCTTTCCGTCAATGGGAAGGAAAGCAAAAAGTCGACGAAGCTCCGGATGAGGAGGAGCTAGGTTTCCAGGAACCCAAAAAGGTCTTGAAAGCCGTCTACAACACTGTCGACGATGATTCCAACGTCTCTGACAACGACGCTGGAAGACCTTGAACACCATCTGTGGTGGTTCTTGGGACATCACCTCTCGCCGCATCCTCAAGACAATGCGGCAAGACATGGCCGTGGTAGCTCCCACTGCTCAGGCAGAGCCACATCAGAAGTGGATGGATACTCCCATCATTTTTTATGCCTCGGACTGCCCCCAAAACATGATTGGGGCTGGCCAACTCCCGTTGATGGTGTCACCCACCATTAACAATATTCAAATCCACCATGTAAAGGTGGACGGAGGTTTCGGGCTAAACCTCATAAGCTTCAAAGCTTTCATTAAGCTTCAGCTCGAGCCTTCAGACCTTCGTCCATATCGACCTTTCTCTGGGGTAGGTCCGAGAACCATTACACCTCTCGGTTCCATCACACTCCCAGTGACTTTCGGGACTCGAAAGAACTATAGAACTGAGAAATTGGTCTTCGACGTCGCGTAGATCAGTCTGCCGTTCAATGCCATTCTGGGCAGGCCAGCCTTGTACAAGTTCATGGCCGCAGCTCATTATGGTTACTTAGTGTTGAAGATGCCAATACCCACGGGTGTTCTCCGGATCTGCGGAGATCGCACCGCAGGAGTTACTGCTTTAGAAGAACTCTATGTGCTTACCACAACGCAAGAGGAAGCATCTGGTAAGGAGCCAGCTCCGAACCCTCCGAGCATTTGTCATAAAGGATCTATATCTACACTCCATGTGCAACCAAGCGGCAACACTGATGTTCCCGTCAAAGTCGTCCAAATTGGTTCCGATGCTGCTCAGACTACTCGTATATCGGGAGGTCTGAACAACAAATAGGAACTCGCGCTCATCACTTTCCTCCGGGCTAATGTTGACATGTTTGCTTGGCAACCGTCACAAATGCTTGGGATCCCTAAGGAGGTGATTGAGCATAATTTGAAGATTTACCCAGACGCACGGCATGTACACCAGAAGTCCCGGAAGCAATCAATCGAGCGACAAAACTTCATCCGACAGGAAATCAAGAAGTTGCTCGAAGCTGGATTCATCCGGGAAGTCTGCCATCCAAAATGGCTGGCAAACCCAGTCGTCGTACCCAAGGCCGGTGTGAAGCTTCAGATGTGTATCGACTACACCACCTTAAATAAGGCATGTCCAAAGGATCCATTTCCACTACCTAGAATAGATCAGATAGTGGACTCCACCTCCGGGTGTGAGCTATTGGGTTTCTTAGATGCATATTCTGGATATCATCAAATACAAATGTTTAAGGAAGATGAAGAGCATACTGCCTTCATAACAGTAGATGGATTGTACTGTTATACTGCCATGCCATTCGGTCTTAAAAATGCTGCTTCAACATTTGTGCAAGCTATGTACAAAACATTTGGAGAGCTAATTAGAGACTTGGTGGAGGTGTATGTCGATGACATCATTATGAAGATCAAAAACAAGGAGTCACTCCTTAACAACTTACAAGCTGTCTTCGACAAGCTGCGCGCCATGCGTACCAAGCTGAACCCGGACAAGTGTGTATTCGGGGTTAGCTCCGGGAAGCTTCTGGGGTTCTTGGTGACTCACCGAGGAATTGAAGAAAATCTGGTGAAGATCAAGGCCATAGAAGATATGCGGCCCCCAGCCCGCATTAAATATGTCCAGAATCTATCTGGATGCCTAGCTGCACTCAGCCAGTTTATCTCAAGACTGGCAGAACGGGCGCTACCCTTCTTCAAACTCTTGAGGAAGTCTAGACCATTTTATTGGTCCGAAGAAGCAGAAAAGGCATTTCAAGAGCTGAAACAAGTACTCACCACACTACTGATATTGGTAGCTCCTAATCCTGGTGAGCCTTTACTGCTTTATATTTCGGCATTCACCGAAGTTGTCAGTATGGTATTGGTTGCGGAAAGACCAGAGCCACATCCAGTCCAGGAGTCCAGACCCCTCCGGGAGGGTCCGGAATCACCTAAAGGCGTGTCTGGGTCCCAGCTCCCAGACACAGAACCTCAAAACGAAATGCTCGGAGATCAACCTCATTTGTCCGAGGAGGTTCACCTGGCTGACCAAGATGATCTGGATCCTTCCAGCGAGGTCTGGGTCGAACAAGAAGGAGTTTTGGACCCCTCCGGAGGGTCCAAGAAGCACAGCCTGAAGGTCCAGAACCCCCCAACAGGGTCCAGGTCGATGGAGAAGAAGCTCCGAGTCCTTATGAAAGGGTCTGAACCATCCAACGCCTCGTGTACTTCATCAGTGAAGTACTCTATGATGCCAAGACAAGATACATTGAGGTGCATAAACTGCTTTACACAATTCTTATTTCCTCAAGGAAGCTTCATCACTACTTCCAAGCCCACAAAATATCAATGGTAACTTCTTTTCCAGTGCGTGCTATTTTGCATAACCCTAATTCTACTAGAAACATTGCAAAGTGGGCAGTAGAACTGGACAAATTCGATCTAGAATTTGTGTCAAGACAAGCAATCAAAAGTCAAGCCTTGGCTGACTTCATGGCGGAATGGACCACCTCTCCATCAAACCCTAGGGGCCACAATGAGCAGAAACCAGAACCCAAAGTTCTGGTATTCACCGAGCCTCACTGGATTCTCTACTTCGACGGCTCCGTGCAAAAGCAGGGGGCCGGAGCTGGAATCCTTCTCCTGGCTCTGGCTGGGGAGAGGGTATAGTACATGGTACACCTTGATTTCAAGACAACTAACAACATGGCGGAGTATGAAGCTCTCATCTATGGACTCAAGGTGGCACTATCTTATGGTGTCAAACAACTGTTGGTAAAGAGAGATTCACAACTCATCATCAAACAATTCAAAGGTGAATGTTCCTGCAACAATCCCCAACTAGCTGCTTATCTCCTTGAAGTCCAGAGGCTTCAGAAGGACTTCGAAGTCCTGGATCTTCATCATGTTCAGCGCCTTCATAACGCTGAAGCTGACGAACTCTCGATGAGAGCCTCAACCGGAGCTCCGGCTCCTAACGGGATCTTCGTCCGAAGGTTGTCAAAACCAACAGCTCAGCCTGCCGAACTGAGTGAAGGGGGCGAGACCAACACCTCGAAGCTGGCAGTACCGATGGCCCTGTTTCTATGGTGTCCACCAAGGGTCGTAGGTGCTGTCGGGAGCTCCGAGCAACCCAACACACAAGACTCAGAAGCTCAAGTTAGCTCCGATGCATGGATCTCGGAGATCCGGAGCTACTTGAAAGACAACATCCTTCCTAAAGATGATGTAACCGCTGACCAGATTGTCAGATTAGCTAAAAGATAAACGTTGGTAGAAGGGGATCTCTACTGACGTGGTGCCAACGGCATCCTAATGCAGTGCATTACAAGGGTAGAAGGCTGTGAGCTCCGCGCAGAAATCGATTGAGGCGAGTGTGGGAACCATGCTTCTTCCTGCACGCTGGTTGGTAAAGTCTTTCGACATGGCTTTTACTGGCCTACAACACTTCAGGATGCGGTTGAGCTAGTGAAAAAATGTGAAGCGTGTCAGTTCCATGCAAAACAATTTCACACACCGGCTCAATCACTACAAATGATGCCTCCTACATGGCCATTCGCTGTGTGGGGCATGGACATCTTGGGACCTTTCCCAAAATCTGTTTGAGGTTACAGGTTCCTGTATGACGCCATCGACAAGTTCACTAAGTGGCCTGAAGCAACTCTAGTTGTGACAATCAACAAGCAATCAGCAATCAAGTTCTTGAAGTCCATTATATGCAGATTTGGAGTTCCAAATAAAGTCATAACTGACAACGAAACTCAATTCACAAGTGCTGCATTCCATGAATATTGCGAAGACCTCGGCATTCAACTCAGCCACTCCTCAGTAGCTCATCCAGCAAGCAATGGCCAAGTCGAGAGAGCAAATGCAAAAAGCGCGCACATATGAGCGCCTAAAAAAGCACGGAGCCTATTGGATTGAGGAACTTCCGTCCACACTATGGGCGAATAGGACAACACCTGACCGGTCAATTGGGGAGATTCCATTCTTCCTGGTGTTCGGAGCTGAAGCAGTCCTTCCTCCGAAGATCACCTTGGGGTCTCTCCGGGTCTGGACCTTCGACGAAGCCATGCAAGACCATATCCGGTGTGAAGACCTTGACCTCGTCGACGAGGGAAGGTGCCAAGTAGCTGTTCGGAATGCACATTATCGCCAAGCGCTCCGACGCTATCATCAAAGGCATGTGCGCAACCGACAGCTCGAGGAAGGCGATTTGGTGCTTCGGAAGATACTAACTCGTGAAAGAATGAACAAACTTTCCCCCAGCTGAGAAGGTCCATTCCGAGTGATCAAAGTGTTCCATCCGGGATGCGTTCGCTTGGCAACCGAGGATGGGATTCCGCTCCCTAATCCTTGGAACATCAAGCACCTCCATAATTTTTATGCTTAGAATCATGTAGGTGAGCCTGTAATTGCACATGATGTATGTTATAGAGTCGATAAACAGACAGGGATAGGTCCTCTGGGAGAACATCCAGACCCCTCCAGGAGGGTCCAGGAAGTTCAAATACACTTCATATAGTCACTGCACTAAAAGTGTAACTACCTACCCTGGGTCAGTAGAAGATGTATAGCGCACTTAGCTTCGTCCTGCACCCTAAGTGTATCCTTGTCTCCCCTGTAATCCAGACCTATAATGAAAGACATTGTTGTGTAAAAAAGACTCCACGTGCATTTATTTTTGTACCAGGCTCGGCCTATCAACTTATTATTTTTTAACCTTCTTGTCTATAATGATGTTGTGTAATTCTTCTTGAGTTTTTGCCAAGTTATTCATATGCATTGCAAGTTATATTGTTGGTCTCTTTGGGTCTTAACATGCTGTATAGTCTACTTGCCTGAACGCCAAACCAACATAGGTCCGGAGTGAGCTATCGACTTAGCTTGTTCCTGCACCCTAAGTACGCCACTCTACCTACACTCCGGCAGGCCTTAGTAGGGTGAGTACTAAAAATCATATTGGTCTGGAAGAGTTACATCAATATACTCGCTATCATATCGAGTTGCTTCGAAACAAAACTCAAGTAAGAACAATAAGACACAAAAGATTTATAGACAAGAGGACGAATTTTACTTTTTCCTTGTATTTAATGTGCAAGAAAAACAGAAATTCAAAGCGGTGGTGGTATACGTTGGAGCTACTAAGCTCCGACATCCTCCAAGGGGGCCTGCCGTCAACATTTAATATATTGACAGTGGGTGACGTCAGAGCTACAAAGCTCTGATAAATTCTAGGGGGCCCGCCGTCAACGTACCGGAGATAAATACATCGGACCTAAAATCTACAAGTTTGAATCATTCAAGTCATCAACATGCTGTCAAATCATTTTGGTACATGTACACACTCCAATTGTACACATGTACCAAGGGGCCAACAAGACAAGCACAATATATTGAAGACAAAGTGAAATTCATGGCAGGAAGGAGGATTTCATTAATCAAAAGTACTGGATTACAAAATTGGGGTTACAAGGGGCAAAAGGAAAAAAGTCCTAGCCACTAGAGAATCTAAGTCCTGTGAAAAAACGAAGCAACCTTCTCAGCAGCTTCTTGGACACTAGCTCTGGCGACATCCTCTTCTTCGACAATGATTCCTTCAAGGATCGGATCAAGAGAGAACTGGGGGTCTCGGCTTTTGTAACATGCCAAGACATACTCGTCAACGTTCTTGGCCAAAGATTTACCATCTGTTTCCAGCTGATCAGCAATAACATTACCCATTGCGTCGAGTTTGCTGCCAGCAGAGCCAAGTGCCACCAGCGTTTGGTCCAACTCCTGCACTGGGTCCTCCGGGCGTACTGGACTGAAACCAAGAGGCACAATGGCCCTGTCTGCACATCCCAAGAAGTCTAAAACCATTAGGGACTCGGTTGCCTTCAGGCTCTGCAGCTCTTCTAGTGACCTCCGGGCGGTCGCTTTCTCCGAACTCTCCCGAGCAAGGCGTTCGACCACTTTTGCATGTTGCTGCATACTTTCAGCAACCTTCTTCTCACGGTTGGTTAGCTCCGTCTCCCGGAGGTGGATGCGGTTCTGCCGTTCGGCCAGGTCCTTCTACCTACCTATCACCTTCCCTTCCCTGGTGGCAACATCAGCTTCTCTTTTCGAGGGCTCCTGCCCCATCTTCCAGTACCTCTTCTTTTCGTCTTCACTCCACTGCTCAAACTTCTTTGAGCGATCTGCCAAATTCTATTCACCTAGAATCAACTTCTGGGTGACCTCCACCTCTCTTTTCACAATATCCTCCTGCTGCTCCAGGAGCTTTTCTTCCTTTGCCTCCAAGTCCACCCGGCGCTTCAGGAGAACCTCCTTCAATTCATTGAGGTTCTCGTGATGCTCATCAGCAGCATCACGCCTCTCCTTGGCTTGCTCATGGATTTCCCTGGAGTTAGCAGCAAGCGCCCAGATGGCAGCCTCCTTCTCCTCAAGTAGCTTGTCCCAATATTCTAACCGGGCTTTCTCCCTCTTTATCCACTCCTTCTGGTCAGTTAACCACGTCTGGGCAAGCCTGGTCTCAAAATGGAGTTTGTTGCACCAGCGCCTCAAGGTGTTGCGCTCCTCCTCCGGGGCTTTGCTCTCATGATCGAAGGCAAGTTGGACTTGTCGGAGACTGGAGCAGGCGTTGTCTATAGACAACACCAGAGGGATAGGCTCCAGACCTGCTGGGACCATCTCTGCGGGCTCCAGAGGGTTATCCATTACAAAAATAGGGTCTCACTCTATAAGAGAGGACCCTTGAGCTTCTGCGGCTCTGGGACCGCTCTCCGGGAGCCCTTCAGCAGCAGTAGAAAAGGAACCCACTAGAGGAACTCCCACCTCCGGAGCATAAGCTGAAGGTTCTACCTCCGGGCTTTCAGTTGTTGGCTCCGAGGGTGGAGGACCTGTTGCTACTTCTTCGTGTCGCTCCGGCTCTGGCATAGGCACCTCCGGGACAGCTACTTGTGGGGCAGCGGTCGGGGATTCATCCGGCGCTCTTGTCACAGCCGGCTCAGACATTGGTGCGTTGGTTACTTCTGGTCCAATGACTGGAACTTCATGCATTTCCGGCTCCGCCGCCAGATCTTTGACATCTTCTGGCCCAAGGTTCGGACCGTCAATCATATCTAGCTCAAGGGTCGGGGCTTCAATTACCTCTGGCTCAGTGGCCAGGGCTTTGATGACTTCCAGCTCAAAGGTAGGAACTTTTGGCATCACCGATGCTGGAGCATCAACCTCCGCCACCATCGCCAGGTGTACTTCTTCTACTTCTCCCCTATGGTCCGATGCTACCATAGGAGCTTCGGGCGAGGACTCCGAGTCCAAGTCCACGACAGCTGGCAACGGAGCTGTTGAGACTTCTACCACCACTTGAGGAGGAGGCTTGGTGCTTGAAGCCGGAGCTTCGGCATGTGCAGCCCCAGTCGTTGCAACAGGCGCCAAAGTTCGTGACCCCTTTTTTGAAACCCTAAAAATAAAGGGAAGAGAAGATTAAAGACACATAAAAAATAAGACTAGCATTTTAAGGTGAGCAATCAATACTTACCTAGGGATGCTACCACCCCAGTCACCCCAGAACCTCTTCTTCTAAGGCCCAGAGCTAGAGCCCACCAAGTCTGGTGATACAACGGCTTCAGACCTTAGTTGAGGGCCGCTTGCAACAGCTGGAGTCTTCTCGGCCAGAGCTTCTCTTGGCCGGGAAGAACTCCCAAGCCTAGAGCTTTTAGCCGGCACTGAGGTCGGGGTTGACAACCCGGAGGTGACGCCCCTTGAAGACGCTTGCACTGGAGCCGGGGTAGCTGCAGAAGACCTCCCCCGCTGGGGAGAAGAAGCCATGGTAGAAGAAGCAGGTCTGACGGACCTCCTGTCAGCGTGCTTCAACTTCTTGTTCCGACTGGAGGGCTTAGTTGGCTCTTTGCCCTTGCCCTTGCCAGTGTCTTCAACCTTTCGGCTTGGGGCGGAGGCAGACCCTCCTTCATTAGCTCCGAGGATTACCACCATAGAGGTCAGACGCCTTTCCACCTCACCAAGGTCATCAAGCGCTAGCATCTTCCTCCGGAGCTCTCTGCTGAACTACGCCTTCATATTCGAAGGAAGGAAAGCTGCTGGCGGAACTAGGTCATCGCTGTCGATGTTTATTCCATGCTGGAATTTCATGAGATGAAGACTCAAAGCTTCGTCATCTAAGTTGGATTTCAGACCGGTTTCAATCCGGTCGTCATCCATCACACTGTTTAGGGCCCACGCGAGCTTCTCCCTCTTCCTCAGTGGATCCCATCTGTTGACCAGGAAGTTGCAGAAGACCATCTGAGGAGTTACTCCACCTTCGACACATTCCTGGTCAAGACGGGGTTGAAGGCATCTGACAGCACCGGAACTACACTCCAGGCGTCGGTGTCAATGTTGGGGAGGCCTTCGGGCAGCTCCAACTTCTCAAGCTCCTCCACTGCAATGATGATCCAATCTTTCTTCCATTCGTCCCATTTGCCGGAAGGAATCAACTTCAAGTATTTGAAAGGGCAGTTCTAGTGCTTCACAAAATAGTAAAAGCCAAGAATCTCACTCCCCTTGCCGGTGGTGTGGATGGTGAAGAAGGTGCGGAACAGCTCGACGCAGGGGGGAATACCCACCCACATCTCGCAAAAGTGGACGAACGTCGCCATGAGAAGAAGAGAATGGGGGACAAGGTGATACAGCTGGAGACCATAAAAGTCTAGCAACATTAAAAGAAAGGTAGAAAAAGCTGGGATCAATCCCAACATCACGTACGCCGAGAAGTACACCGTGTCGCCATGGAGCTCCTTCTTGAACGAGAGCTCGCTCGTGTGAATCAAGAGGTTGAAGGAGTCGCTGGACCACCCCATATAGGTTCGGATCTTCTTTAGATCATCGTCACTCTTGAGGCGGCTCTCAGGAATACCCAACTCCATTGCGGCAAAGCGGAGCAAAGGAAGGGAAGTTAGGCGGAGTTTGGGAGGCTCTGAGCGCAAATTTTATCGAAGGCGTAAAGAGTCCTCAAACCGTGCACACTTTCCCTCTTAAGTAAGCCTCCGCGATGCTTGGATAGAAACTGTAGTGAGAACGAAGGCACTTTTCAAAAGTCTACCTGTCAATGACGACTGGGCCTGGGGCCACCCCGACGAAGAGATCGAGGTTCTTACCCTAGGCGAACCGTTGTCATGATGAGCGGCGGGAAACTCGATGGCCACCCTGACAGGGCATGCAGAACTGATACGGTTTTCGTATTGGGAACCAGTGACCTTCAATTGCATGAGATCCTCACTCAAAGATCTTATATGCCGCATTCATATCATGCCACGCGTTGATGGTTCACTCCCGGACCATCGATCCAATAGCATATCAGAAGACTCTTGAAATCGAAGCGCAGGAATCGAGAATGGCCCCATCTCCGGTAGAATAACTTAACCCAAAGGGTTTCTCCCAAAGGTGGGCCCGGGGGCCACTGTCGGTACCCTGCGTACCGGGTACCCCTCGGTACTGCGAAGAGTACAAGGGAGTTCTACCTGTCAGAGTTGAAGGTCTCCTCAGGCCCCACGTGTCACATTGCACCAGACCCGCTCCCCTCATATGGGTAGCTCCTGGGTAAACACGTGCAAAGGAAAACCGGAACTAAACTCCCAACGAAGGAATGCTTCGGTGACAACACGTGTACAATGACCCCAGACCTAACCCCCAGCAGAGAGGAGCTCCGGTGTGGACACGTGTACAGCAGCCACGGACCTCCCCTCCCGCAAGGGAAAGCTCCGAAGCTGCTGCATGTCGAGTCTCCAGACCCGTCTCACCAACGAGTACATTGGCGGATCTCCTTATGCACGAACAATCAAGGGCGATTAAAGCGGCAGTTACAAGACCTGATTACATATCATTAATGTTATATTAATGATACACGATCAGTGTGCTTTTAGTAGGGGTTACACAACCATTAAGGCACGTTATCACACTATTAATCATGCTTAATACCCTTTAAACAGTGTATTAGGCCATTAAATACGCCAGGGCCACATGTCGGGCCAAGCAAGCTTTGTAACGGTCAGTCCTTAGAACTCTAAAAGGGATGTGCCGCACGAACCCAATAACATCTGATCCAAGCTAACCCGCATACTAGGGAAGAGACTCATACAATACAAGAACACAAACCCCGTGGAGTAGGGTGTTACGCTCAGGCGGCCCGAACCACATAAATCTCCTATGTCACCATCTCGTTCCTGATTTTTAAGCGCCCCAACCGAAACAAGAACCTCCGCGGACTACATTTGGTAGTACCGGGGGAAGTGTCGTTGCTACACTTCGACAGTATCCATCATGCGACATCCTGTAGCAGTGACGCTTCATGGCTTCATCTCTAAGAACTTGTCACTAGCACCCACGTGCACGATGTCCTTGTAACTTTCGGTGCCGTGCTCTATGAATTCATGACCCACGTACTTTGGCCATTCAGAATACCAAGTCGAACGGCGGCGGCATAGAGCACCTTGGGGAAGCCATCTTCATTGATGCAGAAGGTAGTGATACGGTCGTCGGCCATCTGGCTTAGAACAGAGTACAAGGATTAGTTAAGAGCAAAACTTATCACCAAGGCTCTACGATCAAAAGGTTTCTAAAATAAATCGTTCTACAGTCTCTTACGGTCACTTACGTACTAGGGCCCGCATCCTACAGCAAGTATGTCTCTGATACCACTTGAAGCGTCCTGACCCGCAGATCGGAACTCAACATGTAATATAATACCAGGAACGATGTTCAATACAATATATTACACCACAAGTGGAACCAAATCTTACAGAGCTTTATTACAGTGGCATAGCCTTGTGAATAAAAACGAGAACAGCTAACAACATAACGACAATAGTCAACATAACAGAAACAAGTAGCTCTTCATCGCCCATGGTTCCACCTTCAGCTCTTGGGTGCGGATGCGACCCTACTCAAAGTCCTCCAGCACGAAGTCAGGATCCTCTGAAGATATCAACAACGTTTGAGTTCAGAGGTACTCAACAAGCTCTACCTCACCCTACGGGAGGGGATGCAGCAATATACATGCGATGAACAAATAGCAATGCAACCCGATGCACCCAAACATCTTATCTCGAGATATCCATCATCTCCATCTCACAACAGGTAGCTCTCTAGTTGTCAAGACCACACCGTAACCCATCCTATACCGAGGACATGACCATTCGAATGGATTTTACACTCTGCAGAGGTTGTATGTTGTTCCCACAAGCACAAAACTATCAAAGATAGCTCGTCAAAACCGACATCCAGTCGTAACATCACCCAGTCCAGACACCCCCAAACCCCAGGTCATGACTCAGCCGAGTCTCCACCCACGAACAATCCACCGTGGATGACTGTCGGGCTAGCCACTGCGATTAGGCTACGCCCTGCCCATACAGGATCATTTGATTGCACGAAAAGAATTCATGTGAGATGTCAAAACAACTCGGTCCTTAAGGCTCACTCGAGGCATCCCCATACACCAAACCTGAACTGTAAGTCAACCACCACGGCAACGCTTACACCAACACTGGCCAATTTGTCCCGGTCTCAACAGATGTATACTCTCCCCATATGTACAACAAAACCATCATCACATAATATCATCATCTTAGTATGCAACCATGGACACTAATATGGCTTCTCTCAATCACTCGAGTCGCAAATACTCGCAAATACATAATATATCATACGAGCAACGAGGAATAATCTTCACATAGGTGCGACATGAACAAAAAGGGGTCGATGAAACTTGCCTTCGCTACCGTACGTGGAGTCAAACTCGTAGTCTTGCGACTGCTCCGGATTCTTCTCTGACACTTGCTGTGACCGGCACATGCAGACACATAATCATACAAGCAAAGCAGACAATGATCAATACATCATACCAAAAATAGTTGTATTACATAGGTTATAATTTTAGATGAATTGTAAAAGAAGAATCAGGTTAATCGGACGTCGTTTAAGTGAGATACTGTTTTAGTAGTTCTGACTACTAATTAATTCAGAAAATTAACATGTAATTTGTTAAAGAGTTCGACGGGTTGGTTTACTTCTGTACTAAGACCTGGGCATGTTTAAGGCCGGTCAAAGCTGCTGATTGGGCTGCACTACGTAGGTGGGCCAATTTTAGGTAATTAATGTTGATTAGCTGGTTTCATTAACTCGACAGAGGTATACGAACAGCACCTACAGGCTTTCTTCTACCTCCGGTTGTTTCTTTGCCTGGCCACCATAGATACTCACGGAGATCTCAAATCAGCACAGAAAAATGGGGAAAATGACTAAGGAGCAGTGAAACAGAATGCAGGCATCATAGAGGGTGGCAAAGATTTGAGTGGAACTGAAGGGAGCGGCTAGTTCTCTAGACAGGGGCAGCCATGACTGCTGGTGGTGGAGGTCAGCTCGCAGGAGAAGGGGAAATGACATGGGAACTGGTCAGGAACGTGGAGTAGCCAGTGGAGAAGCTTACCTTGGCCTCGGCTCCGACAGAATGAGCTTCCTGGTGGAGATCGATGGTGGGCCACGCCCTTCCTACACGGGAGCACGGGAGAGGATGAAAGGAACGCTGGTTTTGGTGAGTGGAGAAGAAAACGGACATTTTGTAGATTTTTATACAAAACTGAACATGGTAGGTAAGTACTGGGTAGATGAGCGCAGTAACTCAATCGAACTGCGAATGGGAACACTGATTGACACTTCACATGAGCGTATGGTAATGCAGGTCGCCAACACTGAATTCGTCGCCCGCGTGCACGCCGAGTGGTCGGGCGGTGCGTCGACTAGCGGCTGGCGCGATTCGTCTGACAGGACGATACGACCTCGGTTCGCGAGGCACATACTATGAGGATATTAAAGAGTGGCGCACCGAGGGCTGCTGTCGCAAGTGGACGGTTCGCTAATCATCTACTTAATTGGACTTGTTTTATATTTTTATTATTTTATGTAAACATTATTCTTATTTAGTCACTTTCTTATTTTATAAACTCAATTTATTAATTTATGAAAGGCGGGATGTTACATGGCCAAAGCCGAAGGCATGGCCGGAGCAGAGCAAGTCCCGTTGTAACCCGCACACCCATTGTTGATACTTTCTAAGATATGCTAACAAAACAATCCCCGATAACAGCGGCAGAAATGGTTGTTAGTACTTCTTAACATCTACAGGTTATCCTAGCAACGAGTACTAGATATGTAGTTGACACTAGGGTATCTAAGCCAAAGTAAGATGAGTTCTGCAAGCGCACGAAAAGTACCATTGTAGCATTTCACCCAAGAGTGTTATGTAGAGTATCGTATTTATTTTATCCCGAAGGAAGGCAAGTGAAGAGTGGCAAGATCATAGGAAGAGTAGGGTGTTCTAGTTAGGATCCTAATAGGATGGGTAAATGATGTAAAGGGATAATGTGACACACAATTAAGCAATCTGCTCTAATGGGTAAGGATGTCCTAGTGAAGGTCAAGTTAGATGGAGCTACTCCTATTGTCCTCTAATTACTCATATGCATATCCTATTAGTGTACACATGAATATGCTAATGATGAATACTAGGGCTTAGTGATCCAACACATCGGGCCCAGGTTTGCCCCTCGTAAAACCAGGACGATTCGCGCAAAGAGCATGTGACGTAGCCGAACGTGGAGGAGTACGAAGGATGGACATGGCTGTCACCACCTGCCGCCTAACCCTACAACTCGTGGATCTACGAGACATCCAATGCTACTAAACTATCTAAGCACCACACTTACATATTAAGTAAATGCCTTAAAAGTTGCAATACAAGTACATTCCTAAGGCCATGACTAACCTAAACATTGTTGAACCAATGTAGGGACCAAGCACTATTCATATTAACATTTTCGATAGCCTGCATACCAGGTATCGCTTTGTACTAGAAGAAGACGCGTTGAGTTATGCCTTCTAGTATTGTGGACTTTCGGAGGCAACACGCATCCCGTAGTGCCGGACCTACCTCCCTACATAGGCTGGCTTCAGCGCTGCCATGTGTCCCGTAGTGTCGGACCTGCCTCCCTCCTTAGGGTGGATCCAACAATGCCACATGTCCATTAGCTACGGACCTGCCACCCCAACAAGGGAAGCTCTAGTGCCACCACGTGTCCAGTAGCTCCGGACCTACCTTCCCGCAGAGGGAATCTCTGGAGCTACCAGGTGTCACAAGTACGGATCATGTCTACAACAGGAAGACTCTGAGATCTCCAACGGCACGGACATTCAAGGGCTATCAATCGGTCGTTACAAGACTTGATTAACACATTATTAATGCCATATTAATGACGCACAATCGGATTGCTATCAAGACCGGTAACGCTTCCATTAAGGCATGTCATCACACTATTAACCCGCCTTAACACCCGTAGATCGTGTATAGGGTGGTTATTACAACTGTTGATATTTCCTACGCACTACTAACAATTCATCCCTACCAGAGGTCTTAAAAATGCTTGTTGGTAGGTTTTAAATTACACATGTAAATCCGCAAGCGCATCAAAACTATTGATGTAGCATTTTCCCTCTAATAGTATTCCCAAAGGGTGTCATTTATATTCTCTCAATGGAAGGCTAGATGGAAGCAAAGAAATCATCAAGTGGAGAGGCTAGGTTGGCCTGGGTAGAGTTCTAGCAAAGATGAATAAAAGGCAATTGAGGTAGTGCGACAAACACAAGAGCATTTTATCCTAAAGTGATAAATGAGGTACAGAGGGACTAGGCTAAGGGTTAGGTAGAGACTCCTACTATGCTTCTAATGTACATATACATAGCCTAAGTATGAATTCTCATGATACGTGGATTAACACATCGGACACGGGTTTACCCCTAGCAATACTTGGACGACTCTCGCCAAGAGTCTTTGGCATAGCCGAACGTGGAGGATTACAAAGGACAGATAGGGCTGTCACCATCTACTGCCTACCTCTTCAATCTGTGGGCATACAAGACATTCAACGCTACTTTCTATCCTAGCACCATGCTAGCATATTTAATAATTACCTTAGAAGCCTAGGCACAAGCCATCCTAAGGCAATGAACTAAACAATCGTTGAACCAATATTAATTCATAGCATAATTGATTCATCATAACATAATCATATCATAGCTAATTAGACTATAGTGGATGTTTATAGTGTTTATGATTATATAATGAGATTGGTTTAGCATAGTCATAAATACAACTCCTACCACATAAGTGGAATCCACAACCAAACAAGAAACGCTTCACATATGAACAATGGAAGACTAAAGATAACATCTTTATTAAGAATAAAGTCACAGATACAAATAGAAATATAAGAGCCATACCTTTCCCAATTGGAAATTGGGAAGAGGCTCCTTCTACTTTGTTCCTACTTGGACTATGGACTAGAGACTCTTCTTTCTACAACCTATACTCCTCAAAACCTATGGACAGTAGTGGATACAAAGGATGAATACTCAAGTGGTGTGTATTGGCGTGAGCGGTGAGGGGTCCTATTTATAGCTTGCAGAAGGGTTGGTTCGTGCCGCCAAAAGCGCGCAAATCAGTGACCACTGACTTCTTCAAACCAGGGGGGGCCAACACATGGAAGTTCACCACATTTGGTGCCAGGAAGGGTTATGCCAAACCCTCTGGTCAGCCGAACAGGAAACTTGACCATTTCCTGTGTGCTTCTTCGGGGTGACTTCCAGGTGGGTCTCATTGACAGATATTGGTGGTACACCATTGGATGGCCTCAGATACTTCTATTTGTGGGGCATTTGATCCATGTGGTGCCACATGGCATCACCTGATTGGCTAGAATGATATTTTATAGGGTCCATCCCCTTGTTTCACTTCAATTCTGCAAAGAATTCCTGCATGCACTACTTTCTCCAAAGACAAGTCGAAATAGGTTAAATAGAAAGGTGATGTGTGGAAGAAATGATATTTCCTTCACATAATTGAGTTATATTGACGGATGAAATTTGTATATAACAGCCGTCAACAACAGTCAGGGCCACTTGTTGGGCCACGACACATACTGTAATAGCCAGTCCTTGACATATAAAAGGATTGCGCTTCACGGTAGAACTCAAGCAAGCCAGGGCGATCCCAAGCCATCGAAGTCCAAAGTCATTCAGACTAGCTCACGAGTATACTCGATCATAGCAATCCAATACAGAAACACCCCGTGGAGTAGGGTATTACGCTCAGGTGGCCTGAATCACATAGAAATCACTGTGTCACCTTGTTCTTGGATCTTGATTTTGCTCCCTGCCTAAATACGAACCTCCGTGTGCTACTTCTTAGTATACTGGGGGAAGTGTTGTTGGCACACTTTGACAAACATAATCATATTATTACCTAATTAGATTATAGTGGTGGTATATGACATTTATGATAACATGTGTGACACCCGGTTATGAAAGCGAATCAAGTGCATTGTATGTGTGCCTAGGATGTTCATCACACACACACACACACAAATGCATCACAAATGGAAATCAGAATTTAACCATGCGATAAATAATATAAATACCTTGGTTCTATTACAAAGGAAAATAATCTAGCGTAGGCGACTCCAACTCCACGGACAATCAACGGTAGTACGCATGCCTAGTGCTCCCCGTTGACCTCTAAAATATCTCTCGCAACTGAATTAATTGTGGGAATAGCAAGGGTGAGCACATGTCATACTCAGCAAGTGTGGGAAAGTATGACATGTAGCTAAAAACAAGGATGATAATAAATAGCTAATTGCAGAAAAAAGTATATTAGTTCATAAATATGTAAAAGCAGCCTAAAATGTCTATATGAGTTTAATTCATTTCATATTCCAAGTAATTATCATAATCCATATCCAATATTCTTATTTACCATTATGATTCATTTATGACCAGCTATGAATTAATATTATCACCATATGCCAAATTCATATCTTCTCATAACCAACCAAACTCATATGACATAACCAATTCCATAACAAACCATCTTAAAACCCATGTCCAATTCTAATCATGGAAGTTGTCCAAGTGCTCGTGACCGTGAGCACATCTATCATGATAGTTTTTAACACTCTGCAGAGGTTGTACCACTGTACCCACATGTTCGTGATTTCATCACCTTTCGGTGACTAAGAACCTCCATTATGCCGTCTTACACTTCTGTTGGTGTGTGGCCAAGACATCACAAAATAGCCTTTCAAAAGGGACTACTAGTATGTACGGGCCCACTAAGGTTTCACCGGCAGGCTTGAATCTCCATTCACCCACCGACGGGCCCCCTTGTGTGCCATGCGGATCCTAGGGTAGCCCTACTCGACTCCCATTCCCGCACCATCCAATGGTCCATACAATACTAGCAGCACACCTAGTTATTCAGCTACGCCGCACTCATACTTGGCCTTGTGTTGGAACTTTTGTCCTGACATATTCTCACACGAACATATCCTTAGATCTAAGGCAAGCAAACCAAAATATCATCCAACCCATTTCACACAACCATGCTTTCTTAGATCACCCAAATTCCATATCACTAAAATGATTCATCATTATTGCATCTTCATTAATCCACATAATTAGAGTTGTTAAGCAAGTTTATTTTGTTTCCCATAACTCTGTAAAGCGATGTGACTCAAAAGAGAAACATCCATACCCGACGACAAGGGATGGCAAGCAATACTAGTAAACTCCTACGAATAGGTTTCCCATCAAGTTGACACAAGCATACAATTTTGCAAATAAAACATTTAAATATAGGGTCAATATGGTCAAGGACACTTGCCTTAATATTCCGCAATTCGATGCTCAACCAAGTCAAAGTCTTGCGCATGGCAATCTTTGAATATTTGTTTCTCGATCATAACCACTTGAGCGTATTCGTCTACTCGCAATCAAGCATATACACAAGCAACATACACAATAAATGCATTGCAAATACTAATAAATATGCAAAGTGTGGATCCATGCAGAAAATATGTTTATATTAATGTTATATAAATTTCTATGGCTTTTTAATAATTTTCAATAATTATTTCCTATTTATTTGAGCAAGTTTGGAATCAATTATAATTTATTCAGAGACAAAATAATTATTTCAGAACATTAAATATGCTGAAAATATTATTAATAACTTACTAGAATTTATTCTATTTTTTTTGAAATTTTTCTAGATTTAATTTGATACTTTATGAATTAACTAGGCTTTAATCTTATTTATTAAAATCTCAAAAACAGATTAAATAATACTGAAAATATAAATTCGGTCAAATCTAAGACAACCTATTGATCTTGTATGATTTAATCTAACTTGTAAGCTTTCAAGTATTTTAAGATAATTTAGCGGCGATTAATGACTGCGCAAAATAAAATACGTCATACATGTATTTCAGTTCAATATTAGAATTAAATAGTTGTTTAGATCTAAATCGTAATACCTACCGTGTGCGCATCTAGTCTGAATGGTCGTAGAACAGCGGTGTGACGCTTGTCTCCGGAATCTAGAGTTTCCTTGATGAAGATGACGGCGGCCTGACGTAGACGAAGAGGATGAAGGCATGACGTAGATGAAGGAGATGGCGATGCGATCCTCCGGCGGCACGACGACGGCGCGGCGACGATCTCCGGCGGATGACGGCTCCTTCCTTCTCTTTCTCTTCTTTTTTCTTCCCTTGCGAGGATTTTTTTCTGTCCTTCTATTTTCCTAGCGGCGGTTGAAACTTGCAATCGCTCAGTGGTTGAAAAAAAACGGGGCCGTGTGGCTCCTTATATGGCAGGGAGCCACGCACGGCGGAGTCCAGCTCGGTACCGTAGCTTACCCGAGAAACTTCCAGCCTAGAACCTTCCCTCGTAACTTCTAGAACATTTCCCTGGTAACTTTTAGAACATTTACCTGGAAACTTCTAGAAGGTTCCAAATACTTCCAGAAAATTTCAAAAACTTCCGGAAAATTCATTTTTTTTCATTTTTCTTCTCTCTTTTTTTCTTCCTTTTTTGTTGCTTCGGCGATGCGGCCACTGTCTTGCATAGCCAGCGCTGCTGGCGTTGACTTGTTTTTATTTTTTTATTTTGTTTTTCATTTCTTTTTTTTTCTTGTTCTGATTATTTTTTTCATGGCATGTGGGTGTGCGGCCAGAGTTATGGCCAGGTTGACTTTTTTATATTTTTTTCTTTCTTTTTATTTTTTTTATTATTTACTCATATTATTAAACTTTTATTTTTCTTTTCTTTGTAAATTGTTAATTATTATTTCGTTCTTTATATTAAGTTTTCTTTCCTTTATTTTTTTCCTTTTATATTTGTTATGGAAATTCAATGCTTTTAATGTATTTAATTTGGTAATAATTTTAATACCAAGGGTTGAATGCAAATGCAAGATGAGATGCTTATCTTTTATATTTTCTTTATAATATAATTTTCTTTCTAGTATTTAAATTCTAACTTCTTATTCAAATTTTAGTTTGCCAAAGTTTGAAAATCGAGACGTTACAATTCTACCCCTCTTAACATGAAGCCCGCCCTCGAGATTCGAGTTGACTGAAGAAGATTTTGAAATAAGACTGTAGATTTGTATTTTTATTTGATTTAGCCAAATTTTTCAAATTGAGGATGTTACAATCTACCCCCTTAACAGGAATTTCGCCCTCGAGATTCAGAGAGATTAGGGAAGGGATGAGGAAACTCTTAATAGCGTCTTCACGTTGCTATGTAGCTTTGTCCAGAATAGTGATTCCTCTAATTTTGTACATCTTCCATTGAGGTAGAGGTCGAACGAGATAGAAAAGATAGAGAAGAAATCTCAATCTATATGCATGCATCAAGGTATATGATTCTAAATTAATGCATTATCTATATAATGGATGAGGATGTGGATAAATGCTAAAGCATTCCACAATGCACATCCAAGCACACAAAGAAGCAATCAAACATACAATCACCGCACCCTACCTAAGCAAGCGCACTAACGAACTAAATGTTTATTGCAACTTTTTCAAGGATAAAATTAAATTCTAATTAAAAAACGCAACATTTTCTTAGCTACGGCTAAAGGTGGGATCATTGTCTTCCTTCTTTAGGTTGGCACTTGGTTGCTCCTTTATACTAAGATCCTCCATATGAAGTGCGTTTTTGAAGGTTTTAGCCTTGATATTCTTCTTATTTCGGGTTCCTATATACGAGTGTGTTGGATATGAAAGGAGGAAAGAAAGAAAATGAAATAAGTAAGAGAATGGAAAATTTTGAAAGAATGGTTATTAAAAATAAATCCTATATTCTCAACAGAGAATCAATAGAGGTGAGAGGTGAAATAGTCCGAAGATTGCTGCAACAACAAAAATGCGGAGAATATAGAGTGTGCGGCATCAAAAAGAGAGAGAAAAAGAGAAAATTTGCAGCAGCAAGCAAGATGCAGTTTAATCAGCATAATGCAGCAGCAATAGATATATTTTCACAAGAAAATTTAGTAGAGGAAATGTGCAAAACGCAGCAGCAAACACATTTAAAATGCGGCTAAATCATAAGGTAAAACGCAGCAGCAAGTAATGTTTTTAAGTGGCTGAATCGGCAAACTAAAATGCAGCAGCAAGCAATTCGAAAATAGCTTTATAGAAAATAGTTCCTATGTCCTTTACGATGTCCATTCTACCTAGTCTTGCGTCCTACGGTCGACACTGCTCTAATACCAATTTGTGACACACGGTTCTGAAAAACGAACCAAGTGCATTGTATGTGTGCCCAGGATGTTCATCACACATACACAAATGCATCACAAACGGAAATCAGAATTTAACCATGTCACGAATAATATAAATACCTTGATTCTATTGTAGCGGAAAATAATCTAGCGTAGACGACTCCAACTTCATAGGCAATCTACGGTAGTACGCACGCCTAGTGCTCCCCGTTAACCTCTAAAATATCTCTTGCAACTGAATTAATTGCGAGAATAGCAATGGTTAGCAAATGTCGTACTCAACAAGTGTGGAAAAGTATGGCATGTAGCTAAAAACAAGGATGATAATAAATGGCTAACTGCGGAAAAGTACATTACTTCATAAACATGTAAAAGCAGCCTAAAATGTCTATGTTAATTTAATCCCTTCATATTCTAAGTAAATATCATAATCCATATCAAATATTCTTATTTACCATTATAATTCATTTATGACCAGCTATCAATTGATATTATCACCATATGACAAAATCATATCTTCTCATGACCAACCAAACTCATATGACATAACCAATCCCATACCAAACCATCCCAAAACCCAAGTCCAAGTCTAATCATGGAAGTTGTCCAAGTGCTCGTGATCGTGCGCACGGCTATCATGATAGTTTTTAACACTCTGCAGAGGTTGTACCACTTTGCCCACATGTTCGTGATTTCATCACCTTTCAATGACTCATAACCTCCATTATGCCATCTCACACTTCCGTTGGTGTGTGCTCAAGAGATCACAAAATAGCATTTCAAAAAGGACTACTAGTATGTACGGACCCACTAAGGTTTCACCGGCAGGCTTGAATCTCCATTCTCCGACCCACGGCCCCCCTCGTGTGCCATGCAGATCCAAGGATAGCCCTACTCGACTCTCATTCCCTGCGCCATCCAATGGTACATATAATACTAGCAGCACACCTAGTTATTCAGCTATGCCGCACCCATACTTGGCCTTGTGGTGGCACTGTTGTCTTGGCATATTCTCGCATGAACCAGTCCTTAGATCTAAGGCAAGCAAACCACCATATCATCCAACCCATTCCACACAACCATGTTTGCTTAGATCACCCAAATTCCATATCACTAAAATAATTCATCATTATTGTATATTTATTAATCCACATAATTAGAGTTGTTAAGCAAGTTTTTTTTATTTCCCATAACCCCGTAAAGCGATGCGACTCAAAAGAGAAACATCCATACCCGACGACAAGAGATGGCAAGCAATACTAGTAAACTCCTACGAATAGGTTTCCCATCAAGTTGAGACAAGCATGCAATTTTGCAAACAAAACATTTAAATATAGGATCGATATGGTCAAGGACACTTGCCTTAATATTCCACAATTCGATGCTCAACCAAGTCAAAGTCTTGTGCATGACGATCTTTGAATATTTGCTCCTCGATCATAACTACTTGAGCATATCCGTCTACTCGCAATCAAGCACATACACAATCAACATACACAATAAACACATTGCAAATACTAATCAATATGCAAAGTATGGATGCATGCAGAAAATATGTTTATATTATTGTTATATAAATTGCTATGGATTTTTAATAATTTTCAATAATGATTTCCTATTTATTGGGCAAGTTTGAAATTAATTAGAATTTATCCAGAGACAAAATAATTATTTCAGACATTAAATATGCCGAAAATATTATTAATAACTTACTAGTATTTATTCTAAATTTTCTGAAATTTTTCTAGATTTAATTTGATACTTTCTGAATTAACTAGGCTTTAATCTTATTTATTAAATCTGAAAAACAGATTAAATAATACTAAAAATATAGATTTGGTCAAATCTAAAAGAACCGTATGATTTAATCTAACTTGTAAGCTTTCAAGTGTTTTAAGATGATTTGGCGATGATGAATGATTGCGCAAAATAAAATACGTCATACACATATTTCAGTTCAATATTAGAATTAAAATAGTTGTCTAGATCTAAATCGTAATACCTACACTGTGGGCATCTAGTCTGGACGGTCGTGGAACAACGATGTGACGCGTGTCTCCGGGATCTAGAGTTTCGTTGATGAAGATGACAATGGCCTGACATAGACGAAGAGGACGAAGACATGACGTAGATGAAGGAGACGACAATGCGATCCTCCGGCGGCACGATAGTGGCGCCGTGACGATCTCCGACAGACGAGGGCTCCTTCTCTCCCTCTTCTTTTGACCACGCACAGGAGAGTCTCGCCCGGTACCGTAGCTTGCCCGAGAAACTTCCAGCCTTGAACCTTCTAGAACATTTCCCTGGAAACTTCTATAAGGTTCTAGAAGGTTCCAAAAACTTCTGGAAAATTCCAATAACTTTTGGAAAGTTCTTGAAACTTTCAGAAAGTTCCATTTTTTTCATTTTTTTATGTCAGTGGTGCAGCTAGCGTCTTGCATAGCCAGCGCTGACGGCGTTGACTTGGTTTTCTTTTTTTGTTTTTCTTTCTTTTTATTATTTGTTTATTATTTATTCCTCTTATTAAAATTTCATTTTTCTTTTCTTTGTAAATTGATAATTATTATTTCTTTCTTTATATTAAATTTTCTTTCCTTTAATTTTTTCCTTTTATATTTGTTATGGCAATTCAATTGCTTTTAATGTATTTATTTTGGTAAATAATTTTAATACCTAGGGATGAATGCAAATGCAAGATGAGATGCTTATATTTTATATTTTCTTTATAATATAATTTCCTTTCTAGTATTTAAATTCTAACTTCTTATTCAAATTTTAACTTGTCCAAGTTTGAAAATCGAGATGTTACAACTCTGCCCCACTTAACATGAATCTCGCCCTCGTTATTGGAGTGGACTGAAGAAGAGATTTTGAAATAAGATAGTAGATTCTTATTTCAACTTGATTTAGCAAAATGTTGAAAATTGGGGATGTTACAACATGATATAAGCATTATGATTGAACCATAATAACATCTACACCTAGCACATACATGGACTCAACAATCAAACAAGAAACGTTTTGTCCAAGTATATGAATTAAGATTGACTAATAATAATATTATTATAAAGCATAAATTCACAAAATGAAAGGAAGATACATGAGCCATACCTTTTCCAATTTGGACTTGGGACTAGAGGCTCCTCTCTACAACCTAACATCCACTAAGGACCTAGGAAAACTAGTGTATACGATGAGAGAATGCTTGATGGTGTGTGTGTGTGTGTGTGTGTGAAGTGATGCCACTCTACCCTATTTATACACGGAGTAGAGGTGGTTCCCGCAACCAAAAGCAAGTGAACCAGTCGCCACTGTCTTCAAGGCATCACAGGAGGGCGCCACGCGTCGGTTGACCGAGTTTGGCTCCCACACCAAGTCGGTCGTGCCAGGGGTCGGCCAACTGTGAGACTTATGTGTGTTGAATACATAGGCAATTAGAATAAAAGTGAGGATTTACATTCAAAATTTCAAAAATTGCAAGAATACCCGCTTCGGATGGTTCGAACTTTCACTCACATGAGCTGCACGTGAGTCGACACGGTTGATCTTTACAAATGTATTTTTGGGAGTAATATTTACTATTTACATGTTTAGGACTGTCCGAACTTTCCGACACGTGATTTGCACTTGAGTTTTGGATTGGAATGTCAGATGTTTTGACTTTACACTACAGCGATGCATTTGGTCGCTTCGATAATTCTATTTGCTAAAATAATTGAGCAGTGGATCTGCTTTTAACTTGCAATGTTTCAAACATTCTTTTTGACTTATGGAAAGTTTGCTTGGTATTATCTTACTTAGTTTTTGATATGTTATGGCTGATTATGGTGGTTAATATGTTGCTATGGTTTGCAACATGCTTATGGGAAGTGCTCACGTAAGGTGTTGTGGTTTTCGTACTAGCTTGAGTCAAGTCGAGGACTTAGGCTCTCAAAGACTGGTTGTTTGTTCATGTGCAGGTGTTGCTTGAGCTCAAGAAATGGCTGGTGATGGTGATCCATTGAACTAGTCTTAGGGAGAAGATAAGGTTTAACAACCAAGTTCGAGATGAATTGTGGTTGAGATGATCAGGAGGTCACGCAACATGTTTGGGTCAAGAACAATGCATATGAATGTATCGTGGATGTTGTTGGAAAGTATTTGCACATGTGCAAGGGGTGAATGGACTTGGCAACATTGTTCCAAGGTGTAATGAAGAGATATGGACGTGAAGATGTGGTTGGAAAGGTCTAACCGGCTAGATTATGCCTCAGGCTGTGCGGCTGAGGTTGAATGTAGCCTAGAGGGGGGGGTGAATAGGCTTTTTAAATTTTTGTTGGATCCTAAAACACTCCTAAAACACTTAACAAATCGATCAAACACAGAGAGATTGGACTAGTCCAGTATTGTGCAAACTAGTTCGGTATACGTGGACTAGAACGATCAACTTTGATCGATGATTTAACTTCTGATACTCTATACGGCGGAAAATAATTTGTAACTCGGAAGTATTACATCAATGAAACAAGGTGTGTCAAAGATTAACTTTAATATAAATGTTTCAATGTAAGTTATACAAGATTAAGTAAACCCTAGAATGTGATGAACGATAAGAACAAAAGTATGTCACACAAGATTTTATCCCGTGGTTCGATTCCCACGAAGGAAACCTACATCCACGTTGAGGAGTCCACAGAGGACCGGGTCTTCACCAACCCTACCCTCGTCGAATCGCCATGTAGGCTGATTCTCTTCCACTAACCACAAAGGGGCAAATAACCGTGTTCGAGGAGCCTTCTCACAAGTTGAGGGCTCCCAAAGATTTACAATGAAGAACACCACAAAACACACTCAAAAGGTATGCAATAAACAACAAGAGTGTGTGAGAGATTCAAACCCAAGAGCTCAAGATTGTGTGAAACAAGTCTCTCCTTTTGATCAATGCTAATCCTCAAATATTTGATCTTTCTAGGGTTAGAATGTGTGGAGAGATGTGTATTTTGGGCTCTTGGAAGGTGTAACGGCGCAGGGGGTCGAGAATGTTGGTTGTAGGGCCATACGCCTCTATTTGTACTAGGGTTTCCAAAAGTTACTGTTAGGGTTTGCGATGTCCGGACTAGTCCATGGTGGACTCCGGACTAGTCTGGTGTGCAGCGTGTAAGAAACCTTAAGTGTTCAAATATATCAAACTTGTCCGAGAATCTGGGGACTAGTCCGATTTAGGCTCTGGAAGTGTTTGCACTAGTCGGGCACATATCGGACTAGTTCGGTGTGGTGAAACTCATGTAGAATTGAGGACAAGTCCGCACTTGGAGGGTTTGTCCGATTTTAGTCAGAGAGTTTTCGAACTAGTCCGTGGTGATATCAGACTTGTCCGTTTCTGTGTAAAGTGTGAGGTCCTGGGGACAAGTTTGCACTGGGGCAGACTTGTCTGTTTTTAGTCAGAAAGATATCAGACTAGTCCGTGGTGTTATCAGACTAGTCCGATGCTGTGTAAACTGGAGTACTTGCGGACAAGTACGCATTGGGAAGACTTGTCGTTTTCTAGCCAGAGACATATCATACTAGTCCGATGTATATCGGACTAGTCCGGTTTTCCTGTGAATTGTGCAGTGAGTTAAATTGTTTGTTAACTTGAGCTCTTGGTGTGTTTCTCCAACACACTCCATACACAATGATCTAATCTTTTCAGCTCTTGAGTTCTTTTCCTTTTGATTCCTCATTCTACTTTCTTTTTGAGCTTTCCTCCAAATTTCTTTTAAGACTTGCGCTCATCTCAACAACTTTGTTAGGATCTCATTTGTTTGTCATAAATCAACCAAAATCCACAAGGGATGCCTAGATGCACTTTCAATCTCCCCCTTTTTGGTGATTGATGACAACCAATTCAGATTTACAAAAATATGATAAAAATTCAGCTTTTCATAAAGTGTGCACATATGAGCTTTGAGCAAAATAGGCAATGTAGACATAAGGCATATGTGCACTCTTTATAGTGGGATGCAAAACTATGTGTGTGTGAGCAATAATTGTGTTGAATGAGGTAAATGGCGTAAGTATAACAGCATCAAGATTATCAACTATGTATATCAATTTCAGAGCATAAACATTGATCATAACAAAGCATTATCACAAACTTCATAAACACTTCCAGAAGCATAATACGATCATAATAACAGTTTTACAACACCAAAAGTAGCAGAATTGCAAAACAAACACAATTTGAGCTCTCATCTCTCAATCTACGGCTAGGACCTAAGACTCCCCCTCAATCTCTCCCCCTTTGGCATCAAGGCACCAAAAAGAAGAAGAGGAGGGATCAAAACAGCATTGTAGGCTCACTCCGTGCTATTAGTCCTTTCGTCATCTTCATCATCAGGCTGAGAAGGATGTGGGTGAGAGTCACTCGTCGAGCCACCAATGCCGAAATAGGCATGCTTGGAAGGTGAAAGAGGAGGAAGCTCCGAGAAGTCAGAGGCGGAGTCCTCTGAGATGACTAGAGACCCAACAGGTTCAATCTCTAGCTTTTGGCATATTGCTTTGATATTTTCCTTCATGTACCACATTTCCTCCTTTCTTGCCTTTTTCATCTTGTGAACTTTAACCTCCGTCTTGCGGCAAGAACCAATATAGCTGCCAGGTACTTCATGATCCCACTGGCTGATCCTTTGTTAGAAGGAGGGGCCCTAGTGCCAGAGGATGGCCTTGTATCTTCTTGAGCTTTTTCTCGATCTTCCTCAATTGAGGCATGTGAGGGAGCAACTGGGAGAGAGGCTTGAGAAGGCTTCTGAGGCCTTAGAGGAGTATTCTCTACATTCTTCACAAACTCAATTCCTGTGACTTTTTCAATCATAAACATCAAGTATGGTGCATAGCCACAGGAGCAGGGGTGCAGGAGATGTTCACCATATCATTCCAGATATAGTCAAAGATGTCAAACTTTCTCTCCTTGGTGATCACTTTTGTCGGTACCCTACATATCGGATACCCTTTAGAACTAAAAAGAGTACAATGGAACTCCACCTATCTGAGTTGAAGACCTCTGAAGGCCCACGTGTTGCTCATAATCGGACCTGCCTCCCTCATATTGTTAGTCCCACTGCCGCCACATGTATCATAAAACCGGAGCTACAATCCCTACATGGGAATGCTCCGGACAGGATACCTGTGCGGCACCCCCGGACCTAACCGCCGACAGAGGGAAGCTCCGGTACCGACACACGTGCCATGAAACCGGATCTACTCATCCAAGAGGGTAAGCTCCGAAGCTGCCACGCGTCCAACCGCCGGACCTTCAACCTCAATAGGCAGATTGGAGGACCTCCAACGGCTCAAACCTTCAAGGGACATTAAAGGCTTCAAGACCTGATTATGTGTCATTAATGCTATCTTAATGACACATGATCAGAGGACCCTTAATACTAGTAACGCCACTATTAAGGCGTGTTACCACGCTATTAAGGGGAATTAAGTACATTAAGCTGTGTATTAGGCATCAGTAACTGCTAAGGCCACATGTCGGGCCAGGCGAACGATGTAATGGTCAGCCCTTGTACTATAAAAGGACTGGCCTAGCGATACACGGGGAGAGGCTGGAACGCCTCCAGACTACCTAGAGGCTCTAGAGGCGAACACTCACGCTCAAGGGGATCTCTCTAGCTCATACACTCAATACAACAACAACACACCCGTGGAGTAGGGTATTATGCTTAGGCGGCCCGAACCATGTAAATCCTCGAGTCAAGTCTCCATCTTGTTCTGAATCTCCGCGCGCCCCAACCAAACTAAGAAACTCTGCGGGCTGCCAACGGTAGTACCGGGATAATTGTCGGAACCAGACTCCGACATTTGGCGCGCCAGGAAGGGGGTGCCTGAGATTCAAAGATGGTGAATTCTGCTGCTGGATCATCCAATGGTAACCACGGTGAGCAACCTGCTGGAGGCAACCCCTCCAACATGTAGCAGCCGGCAGATGTTGTGGCCCCAGCAGGAGTCATGCCACCACCGCCACCATCCGCTCCAGTGAATCATCCCGGACAGCGATATGGAGCGTCCGCGTCAATCACTACATCGGCGAACAACAACCCCGAACACACGCTTAATGCTGCGCGTGCTCTTCTCCAATGACCACCACCTCCAGGAGCACCTTAGGGTACAATGGAGCAGAGGAGAGCTTATGTGGATCATCTGGTTGCAGCAGCGGCCGATGGCATCAGCAATCAAGGTCCTCCCACCTCGGAGCGGGCCCCATCGCAGCGTTGGACCTTGTCGGGTAGACTCGGTACACACGCTTTGCAGCATAGGAGTGTGCTGCATCTCAACAGGCGATGTTGCTGCCTTCCGAGGCACAACGTACTCACACGGTAAGAAGGCTTTTGACTCACGACCTCCGAGCAGAGCTCGATCGCCGTTACCGGCAATAGGAAGGCCGCGTCCACACTGAGCGTGCTCGCGAGAGGCGAGAGGCTCGGGACAGTCCTGCTCCTGAGGGAGTAGGAGGAGGCTGTTCTGCCTTGGCCATGCACCTACGCATGGTCAGATGGCCACAGAAGTTTCGGCCTCACTTGCCGGAGAAATTTGACAGGACTTTCAACCCCGTCGAATTTCTTCAAATCTACTCCACCGCTATCCTTGCGGCTAGGGGCAATGAGGTCGTGATGGCCAATTATTTCTCTGTGGCGTTGACTGGGACCGCCAGATCTTGGTTAATGAGCCTTCCGCCAGACTCCACCAATAGATGGGCGGAGTTGTGCCAATAGTTCACCGCCAATTTCGGCAGCTCGTACACCCGACCAAGCACAGAACTGGATCTTTTTGCTATCAAGCAAAAAAGGGGAGAATCCTTGCGATCTTTCATCCAGAGGTTCTCCCAGGTATGAAATACAATTCCTTCTATCTCAAGCGCTTCTGTTATTGTAGCATTCAGACAGGGCGTTCGAGATAAGAAAATATTGGAGAAGCTGGTGACCAAGGAAGTCACTAGTGTCACAGAACTCTTCAGCTTGGCACACAAGTTTGCCATGGCTGCGCAGGGCCGTGAAATGCACTCCAAAATACCTCCGGAGGCCAATAAAAAGTCCTCCAAGGGTGAATCCATTACCTCCAGGAGTGGCAAGAAGAAGAAAAAGTCCAACGACAAGAAGAAGCCGTCGGTCGGCACACCTACTGCTGCAGCTGCTGCAGCTTCGGGTGGCCGGGGACCACGCCCTGAGAAACGACCTCGGCCGTCGTCTGAAGACGGTGGCAGCTCCAAGATGTAGTGCTCCATACACAAGACGGATAGGTACAACCTGGAAGACTGCCGAGAGGTCCAGAACCTTGCCGAGCGCTACAACAAGCGCCAGGAAGAAGCTCCTTTCCATCAAAGGGAAGGAAAAAAGAAAAGTCGACGAAGCTCCGGCTGAAGAGGAGTTAGGCTTTCAGGACCCTAAAAAGGTCTTGAAGGATGTTTACACCTCTATTGACGACGACTCTAACGTCTTCGATAACGAGCGTCGGAAGACCATGAACACCATCTTTGGTGGTTCGTGGGACATCACTTCCCGTCGTGTCCTCAAGACAATGCGGCGGGACATGGCCTCTGTAGCTCCCACCGCTAGGGAAGAGCCTCATCGGAAGTGGATGGGTACTGCCATCACCTTCGATGCTTCAGACTGCCCTCAGAACATGATCGGAGCTGGCCAACTTCCATTGATGGTATCTCCGACCATCAATAACATCCAGCTTCACCACGTAATGATGGACAGAGGTTTGGGGTTGAACCTCATAAGATTCGAAGCCTTCGTCAAGCTTCAGCTTCGACCTTCAGATCTTCGCCCCTCCCGACCATTCTCAGGAGTAGGTCCGGGGGCCATAACCCTTCTCGGTGCCATTACTCTCCTGGTGACCTTCGAAACTCGGGAGAACTACAGGACTGAGAAGTTGGTCTTCGACGTGGCACAAATCAACTTGCCATTCAACGCCATCTTGGGTAGGCCACCTTTATACAAATTCATGGCTACTGCTCATTATGGCTACTTGATGTTGAAGATGCCAGCACCCTCTGGCGTTCTCTGGATACGCGGAGATCGCACTGCCGGAGTTACAGCTCTGGAAGAACTCCACGCGCTTGCTACTGCGCAGGAGGAAGAATCCAGAAAGGAGCAAGCTTTGAAGCCCCCGAGCATTTGTCATCGAGGCTCAATCTCCGCACTCTGTGTGCGACCAAGCGGCGACACTGACATTCCCGTCAAAGTCGTACAAATTGGTTCCAATGCTACTCAGACCATCTGTATATCGGGAGGTCTGAATGACAAATAGGAACTCGCACTCATCACTTTCCTGCCGGCTAATGTCGACGTGTTTGCCTGGCAACCGTCACAAATGCCTGGGATCCCTAGGGAAGTGATTGAGCACAATCTGAAGATTTATCTCGACGCTCGGCCTGTACATCAGAAGCCTCAAAAGCAATCAGTAGAGCGACAGAACTTCATACGTCAAGAAGTGAAGAAGTTGCTCGAAGCTGGATTCATACGGGAAGTCTTCCACCCAAAATGGCTGGCAAACCCAGTCGTTGTACCCAAGGTCGGTGGGAAGCTTCGGATGTGTATCAACTACACAACACTGAATAAGGCATGCCCAAAGGATCCATTTCCACTATCTATAATAGATCAGATAGTGGATTCCACCTCCAGGTGTGAATTACTATGTTTCCTAGACACATATTCTGGGTATCATCAAATCAGAATGTCTAGGGAAGATGAAGAGCATACTGCCTTCATCACAGTAGATGGATTATACTATTACACTACCATGCCATTCGGTCTCAAAAATGCCGCTTCAACATTTGTGCGAGCTATGTATAAAACTTTTTGAGAGCTCATCAGAGATGTAGTGGAAGTGTACATCGATGACATCGTCGTCAAGATCAAGATCAAGGAGTTATTTCTTGACACCTTGCAAGTTGTCTTCGACAAGTTGCGAATCACACGCACAAAGCTGAACCCAGACAAGTGTGTCTTTGGGGTTAGCTCCGGAAAGCTTCTTGGATTCTTGGTGAACCACCAAGGAATAGAGGCGAATCTGGCGAAGATTAAAGCTATTGAAGACATGCGACCACCAGCTTGCATCAAAGATGTCCAGAAGCTGACTGGGTGTCTAGCTGCCCTCAGTCGATTCGTCTCAAGACTGGCGGAACGGGCGCTATCCTTCTTCAAACTATTGAGAAAGTCCAGACCATTCCAATGGTCTGAAGAAGCAGAAAAGGCATTCCAAGAGCTGAAGCAGCTCCTCACCACTCTACCAACTTTGGTAGCTCCAAATCCTGGTGAGCCACTTCTGCTTTACATTTCAGCAACCGACGAAGTTGTCAGCATGGTCCTGGTTGCGGAAAGACCAAAACCATCTCCAGTTCAGGAATCCAGACCCCTCCGGGAAGGTCCGAAGCTACCTGAAGGCGAGTCTGGGTCCCATCCCCCAGACCCGGATCCTCGAGGCGAGACGCCAGAGGATCAACCTCCTTCAAATGAAGGAGTTACTGTTGCTGAACAAGAAGATCCAGATCCTTCTGGGAGGGTCCGGGTCACTTCAGAAGAAGCTCCGGGTTCTTCTAACAAGAACCAGGAGGTCCCCGAAAAAGGTCTGGACCCCTCCGGGAGGGTCCGGGTTGATGAGGAGGAAGCTTTGGGCCCCTCCCGAAGGGTCCGGACAGTTCAGCGCCCAGCGTACTTCAGAAGTGAAGTACTTCACGATGCAAAGACTCGGTACCTAGAGGTTCATAAATTGATCTACGCAGTTCTTGTCGCCTCTAGGAAGCTTCGTCACTACTTCCAAGCTCACAAGATTTCAGTGGTAACCTCTTATCCACTGCGTGCAATCTTGCATAGCCCCAACTCTACTGGGAACATTGCAAAGTTGGTAGCAGAATTGGCCGTGTTCGATCTTGAATTCATCCCAAGACAAGCGATCAAGAGTCAAGCATTGGCAGACTTTGTGGCGGAATGGACCCCCTCTCCATCAAATCCTGGGGGCCCCAGTGAGCAGAAGCCGAAACCTAAGGTTCCGGTCTTCACTGAGCCTCACTGGACTCTCTACTTCGACGGCTCCATGCAGAAGCAGGGGGCTGGAGCTAGAATCCTTCTCCTTGCTCCAACCGGGGAGAAGATCAAATACATGGTTCACCTTGACTTCAAGGTGACCAACAACATGGCGGAGTATGAAGCACAAATCTATTGGCTCAAGGTGGCACTATCATATGGTGTCAAGCAGCTGTTGGTAAAGGGTGATTCGCAGCTCATTATAAAACAAGTCAAAGGTGAATGTTGCTGCAACAACCCCCAAATAGCTGCATATCTTCTTGAAGTTTAGAAGCTTCAGAAGGATTTTGAAGTCCTGGATCTTTGCCATGTCCAGCGTCTCAACAATGCTGAAGTTGACGAACTCTCGACAAAAGCTTCAACCGGAGCTCCAGCTCCCGACGGAACCTTCGTCCGGAGATTGTCAAGACCAACAGCTCAGCCTGCCGGACTGAGTTAAGGGGGCGAGACCAGCAGCTCGAAGCTGGCGGTCCCGATGGCCCTGTTACCATGACATCCATCAAGGGTCGTAGGTGCTGCAGGAAGCTCCGAGCAACCCAGCACGCAAGACTCTGAAGCTCAAGTTAGCTCCGATGCATGGATCTCGGAGATCCGAAGCTACTTGAAAGACAACACACTTCCTGAAGACAATGTATCTGCTGACCAGATAGTCAAATTGGCTAAAAGATACACACTGGTAGAAGGGGATCTCTACCGGCGTGGTGCCAACGGCGTCCTAATGCGGTGCATTACAAGGGAAGAAGGTCGTGAGCTCCCCACAGAAATCCATGGTGGTGAGTGTGGGAACAACGCATTTTCACGCATGTTGGTCGGTAAAGCCTTCTGACATAGTTTTTACTGGCCTACAGCACTCCAGGATGCAATCGAGCTAGTGAAGAAATGTGAAGCATGTCAGTTCCATGTGAAGCAAATTCACACACCAGCTCAAACACTACAAATGATACCTCCAACATGGCCATTCGCTGTGTGGGGTATGGATATTTTGGGACCTTTTCCAAAAGCCGTCGGAGGTTACAAGTACCTATATGTCACCATCGACAAGTTCACCAAGTGGCTGGAAGCAACTCCAGTTGTGACAATAAACAAGCAATCAGCTATCAATTTCTTGCAGTCCATAGTATGAAGATTTGGAGTCCCAAACAACATCATAACTGACAGCGGGACCCAATTCACAAGTTATGCATTCCAAGGATATTGCGAAGACCTCGACATTCAAGTCAACTACGCTTCCGTGGCTCACCCGACAAGCAATGGCCAAGCTGAGAGAGCAAATGCAGAAATCCTAAAGGGACTCAAGATGCGCACATATGAGCGCTTGAAAAAGCATGGAGACAAACTGATTGAGGAGCTTCCGCCCACCTTGTGGGCAAACAGGAGGACTCCAAACCGGTCAACTTGAGAGACACCCTTCTTCCTGGTGTACAGAGCTGAAGCAGTCCATCCTCTGGAAATCACCTTGGGGTCGCTCTGGGTCCGGACATTCGACGCAGCCACGCAGGACCAGCACCGGCGTGAAGACCTTGACCTCGTTGAAGAGGGAAGGTGCCAAGCAGCTGTTCGAAATGCACGATGCTGCCAAGCGCTCCAGCGTTACCACCAAAGGCATGTGCATAGCTGACAGCTCGAGGAAGGCAATCTGGTGCTAAGAAGAAGACAAACTCAAGAAGGGTTAAACAAACTTTCCCCTAGCTGGGAAGGACCCTTTCGGGTGATCAAAGTATCCCGTCCCAGATGCGTTCGCTTGGAAATCGAGGATGGGACACCGCTCCCTAATCCTTGGAACATTGAGCACCTCTGTAAGTTTTACGCTTAATATCACGGAGGTGAGTCTATAATTACATATGATGTATGTTATAGTGTCATTGTACAGAAATGGGTAGCTCCTCCGGGAGGATAGACGGACCTTTCCAGGAAGGTTCACAAATTTCAAGCAACACTTGACAAGTCTCAGAACTAAAAGTGTGGCTAGCTACCCTGGGTCGAACAAGAAATGTAACACACATAGCTTGATTCCATACCCTAAGAGTGTACTTGTCTCCCCTGTAACCCGGACCTATAATGAAAGACATCAATATGTGAAAAACAGACTCCACGTGCATTTATTTTGTACATGCTCATTCTTTTTTATTTTTTCTCTTTCTTGTCTATAACAAAGTTGTGCAATTCTTAAGAAACTTTAGCTTGAACAATTCATATATAATTCAAGTTGCATTGTTATTTCTTTTGGGTCTTAACATCGTTGAATGGCCTACTCTCCTGAACGCCAAGCCAATCTAGGTCTGGAGTGTGCTATCGACTTAGCCTGGTCCTACACCCTAAGTACGCCACTCTACCTACACCCCGGCAGGCCTAAGTAAGGTGAGTCTAGAAAACGATTGGACTTGGAGAAAATAAACAAACGCGCTTGATTGCATATAGAATTGTTGTCGACCTAAAATTTCATATGGGAATAGTAATTCGCAAATGAGTTATAGATAAGAAATGGATTTTACTGTTTTTATTGACTTTAGTGTGTAGGAAAAATGAAAATCCCATGATGATGGTGGACAATGCCGGAGCTATCAAAGCTTCGACATCTCCCAAGGGGGCCCGCCGTTGATGTTTTAAACATTGATAGTGGGCGTCGCTGGAGCTATCAAGTTCTGACAAATCAATGGGGCCAGCCGTCAACATGAAGAAATAAAAGGAGTTGAAGAAAATATGGTAGAAGGATACCCCAATGGGGTCCGTTGTCGACGCTCTACGTGTGGACAGTGGCCAATGTCGGAGCTACTAAGCTCCGACAACCCCAGAGGACCAGCCGTCGATGCTCTACGTGTTGACAGTGGTCGCTGCCGGAGCTACTAAGCTCCAACAACCCCAGGGGGCCCCTGCTGTCAGTGCAACAAAACTTCGGACCTATACTCTACAAGTTCGAAGCACTCAAGTCTTCAACAAAATGCTACATCCTTTTGGTACATGTTCACAATCAAATTGTGTACATCTACCAGGGGGCCAAGTAAGACAAAGGTTGATGACAAAAAACAAAATTCATAAATTCCTTTGGATTTCATTCATCTGAAGACAAGAGATTACAAAATTGGAGTAAAGAAGAAAAGATACAAGCGGGAGCTAAAAGGAGAAAGTCCTAAGTTATATGGAAGAATGAGGCAACCTTCTGGGCAACCTCTGACATGTTGGTCTTGGCGGCGTCTCCCTCTCCGTCGATGGGAGCTTCAAGCATCGGGTTTAGTGGGAAATGAGGATCCCGGCTTGTGTAGCACGTCAGCATGTATTCTGCGACGTTCTGCGCAAGGGATTTTCCTTCAGTTTCCAACTGATCCACGATGACATCACCCATCGCGCCGAGTTTGTTGCCAACCGAGCTCAGCGCCCCCAACGCATGGTCCAGCTCCGGCTCCGGATTGCCCAGATGCACGGGGCTAAAGCCCAGCGACGCCAGCGCAACATCGGCTTTGCCCACGAAGTCCCATACTTGTTGAGACTCCGCAGCCCTTGAGCCTCGAATCTCCTCCAAGGACCTCTTGGCTGTCGCAAGCTCTGAACCCTCCTGGGCAAAGCGCTCGACCTCCTTGGCGTGCTACTGAATCCTCTCAGCAACTTGCTTTTCAAGGTCACCTAGCTCCTTCTCCCGAGGACGTGGATCCAGTTCTGGCGGTCAACCAGGTCTTTCTCCCGGCCTCACACCTTCTTCTCCCTGGCAGCGACTTCGACCTCCCTTTTGGTAAGGTCCTATCCCCGCTTCCAGGACTTCTCCTCCTCACTCTTGCAGAGCTCCTCTAGATTTTTGGTGCGCTCTACAAGGCTCTTGTCACTCAGAGCCAACCTTTGGGCGAGCTCCTCCTCCCTCTTCATGAGGTCATCCCTCAGCTCTAGGAGTTTTTGCTCTTCCTCTTCGAGCTTTTTCTCTCACTCGTCAAGACCCTCCCGGCGCTTGACGAGGCTTTCGTGGATGGTATTGAGGTTCTCCTGGCGATCATTCGCCGCTTCATTAGCAGCCAGGGCTTGTTCGTATATAGCTCGGGACTGGTTGTCGAGGGATCGCACCATGTTTTCCCTCTCATCCAGCAGCTGGCCCCAGTACTCCATCCGGGACTTCTCCCTCTTGACCCACTCCTTGTCGTCGGCCAGCCTTGTTTGCGCTAGCTTGGTCTCGAATTGGAGTCGGTTGCGCCACCTCCTAAGAGCTTGTCGCTCCTCCTCGAGGGCCTTGCTATCGTGATAAAATGCAAGCTGGACCTGACGAAGGCTGGAGCAGGCATTGTCGATGGATAACGAACAGGGGATTGGCTTCGGACCTGCCGGGGTCCTCTCCGCTGACTCCAGCGGGTCCTCCAGAACAAAAATTGGGTCCCACTCTACAAGAGCAGTCCCCTGAGGTTCCGCGGCACTAGGGCCGCCCTCTGGGAGTGCCTCGGTCGTTGCCGAGGTAGGTCCTGCCATGGGAGTTTCTACCTTCGGAGTCAGATCCGAAGGTCCCGCCGCCAGGTCATCATGAGCTGGCCCCTCAGGCAAGGGATCGGCCGCTTCGTCTTGGCACCCTGGCTTAGGAACGGGTACCTTTGGAACTACCACCTCCGGGGCACGTAGTGAAGACCCAGCTGGAGCTGAGGTCATCTCCGGCCCCGACGTTGGTGCTTCCTCCATTGCTTGTTCAGGCACCGGCGCTTCGACCTCCATGGCACCTGCTGGTTCAGGCACCAGCACTTCGACCTCCACCGGTTCGGGTGCTGGCACCCCCACGTCAACCGACTCAGTCACCTGAACTTCATCAACCGCCGGCTCCGCCACTGGAGCTTCAGTAACATCTGGCTCAAAGGCCGGAACTGCAGCTACCTCTGGCTCTAAGGCCAGAGCGTCCATCATCGCAGCATCCAAAACTGAAGCTTCAACCTCTAGAGCTGGTGCCGCTGGTACATCATCATTCCCGTGGTCCGGTGCTACCACGGGAGCTTCTGGAGATGAGTCGAGGTCAAGAACCACGACAGCTGACGCCGGAGCTGCCGCGACCTCAGCCACCTCTTGGGGCAACACTAGAATTGGAGCCGGAGCTTTCGCCTGCACAGCATTAGCTGCTGTTACAGGAACTGGAGCTTCATCCCCTTTTTTGGATACCCTGTGGATGAAGGACAAAGAAACTCAAAATATGGTTACAACAAAAATAACAAACTGAGGTAAAAAAGCAAATTTACCTTGGAAGGCTTCCGCTCCAGCTAGCGCAGAACCTCTTCGTCGGACGCTTAGAGCCCGACCCAGTCACAACTGGTGTAGTAACTCCGGAAGGCTCTTCAGAGCTTCCCGCCGCCGTCAACAACGTCTTGGTTGCCCCCCCCCCCAACTGAGAAGGACCCTCGGACCTAGAGCCCTTAGCTGGCCCTGGTGCCGGAGTCACCTGGTCGGAGCTGGCGTTCCGGGGAGACGCCAATGCTAGAGTTGGTGTCACTGTTGAAGACCTCCCCGCCGGGGAGAAGGAGCTATTGTGGAAGGAGCAGGTCTGACGGGCCTCCGTTAGAGTGCTTCAACTTCCTCTTTCGGTTGGAGGGCTCATCCAACTCTTTGCCCTTGCCTATGACTTCAGCTCTTTGTCTCGGGGCGGAAGCAGGGCCACCCTCGGAAGCTCCGGGGATCACCAATCTGGTGGTCGGATGCCTCTCTACCTCACCAAGGTCATCAAGCACCGGCATGCTCCTCCAGAGCTCCCTGCTAAACTCTGCCTCCATGTTCTGAGGGAGGAAAGCCGTCGGTGGAGTTAAGTCATCACCCTCGATGTCAATGTCATGCTGGAACTTTTTGAGATGAAGCTCCAAAGCAGCGCCGTCCAAATTGGACTTCAGATCGGTTTCAATCCGGTCATCATCCATCACACTGTTGAGGGCCTAGGCAAGCTTCTCCCTCTTCTTTAGAGGAGCCTACCTGTTCACCAGGAAGTTGCAAAAGACCATCTGGGGGGTCACCCGTCCTTCCACACATTCGCGGATCCTGTTCAAGGCAAGGTTGAAGGCCCTTGACAGCACCGGAATCACACTCCAGGCATTAGTGTCAACATTGGGAAGACCTTCAGGCAGCTCCATCTTCTCGTGCTCCTCTACCGTGAAGATAATCCAATCCTTCTTCCAGTCGTCCCACTTTCCAAAAGGAAACGACCTCAAGTACATGTAGGGGCATTTCTTGCGCTTCACAAAATAGTAGAAGCCAAGATACTCGGAACTCTTGCCGGTGGTGTGGATGGTGAAGAAGGTACAGAAAAGCTCGACGCAGGGGGGAATACCCACCCACATCTCGTAGACGTGAAAAAATGTTGACACAAGAAGAATAGAATGAGGGCCAAGGTGGTACAACTGCGGACCATAGAAGTCTAACAGCATCAAGAGGAAAGTTGAGAAAGGTGGGATCAGCCCCACCATGGCGTACGCAGAGAAGTACACCATGTCGCCGCCACGCTTCTTCTTGAATGGGAGCTGGCCGGTGCAGACCAGATGGTTGAAGAAGTCGCTAGGCCACCCCATGTAGGTCCGGACCCTCTTCAAATTGTCATCGCTCGTGAGATGGCTCTTGCGGAGACCCAACTCCATTGCGGCAAAGTGGAGCAAAGGATGGAAAGCTAGGCGGAGGTTGAGAGGCTCTGAGTACAAAGATGATGAAAGGCATAAAGAGTCTTTAACCCATGCACACTTTTCATCTTAAGTAAGCCTCTGCAACGCTTGGATGGAAACTACAAAAAGGCCAAGGATACATTTCAAAAATTACACCCTGCCAATGACAAAGGGGCCTGGGGCCACCCAGACGATCAAGTCGAGGCCCTTACCCTAGGTGAACAATTGTCATGATGAGAGGCGGGAAACCCAAGGGCGGAGGCCTGACAAGGCGCGCGGAACCGATACAATTTTCGTATTGGGAACTGACGACCTTCAATTGCGTTAGATCCGCGTGCGCAAATCTCACCTACCACGTCTAGAAGATGCCACACGGCGATGGTTTAACTATGAACTATCACCTCAATGGTACATCCAAAAACCCTTGAAGATATGGCGCAGAAATCAAAATATGGACCCACCTCCGGCAGAACGACTTAATCCAGAGGGTCTCTCCTAGAGGTGGGCTAGGGGGCCTCTGTTGGTACTCTACGTACCGGATACCCTTTGGAATTGCAAGGAGTGCAAAGGAACTCCACCTATCTGAGTTGAAGACCTCTGAAGGCCCACGTGTTGCTCGTAACCAGACCTACCTCCCTCATATGGTTAGTCCCAGTGCCGCCATATGTATCATAAAACCGGAGCAACAATCCCTATATGGGAATGCTCTGGACTTGATACTTGTGTGGCACCCCGGGACCTAACCCCCAACAGAGGGAAGCTCCAGTACCGACACGTGTACCACGACACCGGATCTACTCGTCCAAGACAGTAAGCTCTAAAGCTGCCACGAGTCCAACCGCCGGACCTTCAACCTCAATAGGCAGATTGGTGGACCTCCAACGGCTCGGACCTTCAAGGGACATTAAAGGCTTCAAGACCTGATTATGTGTCATTAATGCTATCTTAATGACACACGATCAGAGGACCCTTAATAATAGTAACGCCACTATTAAGGCGCATTACCACGCTATTAAGGGGAATTAAGTACATTAAACTATGTATTAGGCATCAGTCACCGCCAGAGCCACATGTCGAGCCAGGCTAACGATGTAATGGTCAGCCCTAGTACTAGGCCTAGCGATACACGGGGAGAAGCTGGAATGCCTCCAGACTGGCTAGAGGCTCTAGAGGCGAACACACACGCTCAAGGGGCTCTCTTTGGCTCATACACTCAATACAACAACAAAAACAACACACCCGTGGAGTAGGGTATTACGCTCAGGCGACCCGAACCACGTAAATCCTCGAGTCAAGTCACTATCTTGTTCTGAATCTTCGCGCGCCCTAACCGAACTAAGAAACTCTGCGGGCTACCAACGGTAGTACCGGGAGAATTGCCGGAACCAGACTCCGACAACTTTCATGAAGGTTCTTAAGTAACCTTGGACACTCCTGGCATTTCCATCCTTTGGAGCAATGGTCTTCCGAAGCACTCTATTGAGAACCATGAAGAAGGGCTTCATGTTCTTGGTTGAAGGAGGATTGTACTTGAGGCGAGTGTTATAGAGAAAGTACATCTTGTCCTTCTCCTGAACACCAATATTGTGAATAATGATCTCGTTGCCGGTGTCCTCAAGATGCAGCAGCTTAGCAAACTCATCATAAGTAATAGTGTACTTGGATCCATGTGTCATCCAAGTCACTCTCTCTTCTTCATCACTGGCGAAGTAGCAGGTTGCAAAAAAATGAGCAATGACCTCATCATTCTAGTTATATCTGAAAGCAAACAAGTCCTTGAGGCCATGATTCTCCACAGCCTCTATCACTTCATCAAAGTCCGGATAGCTCTTTCTCTCAAAATGTGTCCAGTCGATCCATTGGCTGCGGACCACTCGAGTCTTCATCTGAAGGTACACGGAACTGTAGTAGTCCGCATGAAAGTGACTCCAAAATCTTGGGTCAGCTGCCTTCTTGGCACTGCTATATGCATCGATCTTCTTGAGCTTCCATGACACATCACTTCCTTTTCCATTAAACTTCTCTTTCGAGGGTTTCTGTTCCTTGTCTTGGAGCAATCATCTCCAAGGGATCAATCGGGCCAGAGGCAAGCCCCTTTCCCTTGCCAATGGTTTTGCGTGGAGTTGCCGAGCTAGGACCAATAGTATCTTTTGCTCTCGAGGTTGGCTTCTTGGCTGCAACCTTCCGCCGCACCCTAGGTGGAGTAGGCAAAGGCTCGACAACACGCTCTTGCCTTTTGTTAGCGCGAGACTCTGAGACATGCGGTAACTCATCTTGATTCATCTCGGCTTCAAAGTCGGAGATGTTTTCATCTGACATGATTCTGACAAGGAATATATAGAGAATATGGATGAGCAAAGATGACAAGGAGGTGCATTGAATTGATATAAGTATGGTTTGATCAGGGCATACCGAACTTGTCCACCCTGATAATGGACTAGTCCGTTATGCGGCTGTTCAGAACCTAACTTGATGAAATTTTGGATTACTCAATGCAAAAGTGTTCTAGGGCAAATGGAATACATCACTAGAGCATGTATTGGATATAAGTGCTAAGCTTATTGAGCAAGAACAAAGAAAATAGAAGATTTTAGGGTTTGAAGATGAATTTACCAAACCCTTCTCTTCGCGACGTTGAAGGAATTTCGGTGCGGACAAGTCCGTGGTCTTCGATCCCGTTGCAATGGAGATCAATTCCCACCGAAACTTGAGGGGATTTGATGGTGAACTCACGAAATCGCCTTGGAAGCACTTGAGTGAGGAGAGAGAATGTGAGGTGAGTTGTGAGGTAGAAGATTAGGTTTTTGTCCGGCCCTAGGGTTATGGAGTCGAAAAATCGGTCTAGTCCATGGTCGGACCAGACTAGTCCGCACTACTGGACACTCTGCGGACTAGTCTGCAATGTAAAGCCTAGTCCAGTTGCAGACTAGTCCGGGGCAACCACAGACTAGTCCGAGGTCACCAGGACAGAAAATTATATAGACCTTTCGTATATACTCAAAGGTGCTTAAAGAAGATAGGGGGCAAAAACACACAAATAATATTGATGAATATGAACAGTAAACATACAACAATCAAGCTGTGACCATAATTCACCAATATCAGGTAATTAACATAATTTTTTTGGAAGAAAATAGAGAGAGATGATTTTTCAACACAATCAACATGATTTTGAAGGTGGCATACAAGTATGCAAGTTTCCAAGCCACGTTCCGAGCATCAAGGATATTTAGTTCATTTCGGTGCTCACAAAAGCATTTTTCATCAAGTGGCTTGGTAAAGATATCGGCTAGTTGTTTTTCAGTGTTGACATGGGAAATGGATGTGTCTCCTTTAATTGAATGATCTCTCAAAAAGTGATGCCGGATGTATGTGTGTTTAGTTCTAGAGAGCTCAACAAGATTATGGGCAATTTTAATTACACTCTGATTGTCACAAAGGAGGGGAATATGGCTCATATTATAACTGTAATCCCTTAGAGTTTGTCGCATCCAAAGGAGTTGTGCACAACAACTCCTGGCTGCAACATACTCCGCTTCGGCCGTGGATAAGGCAATGAAATTATGTTTCTTGGAGGACCAAGAAACTAGCGATCTACCTGAGAATTGGCAAGTGCCAGATGTACTTTTTCTATCTACCTTGCATCTGGCATAATCTGCATTGGAGTACCCAATGAAATTTAATTTTGAATCTTTAGGATACCAAAGGCCTAGGTTGGGTATATGAACTAAATATCGCAAGATCCGTTTTACGGTTGTCAAGTGACATTCCTTAGGATTGGCTTGAAATCTTGCACACAAACATACACTCAACATGATATCAGGCCTAGATGCACATAAATAAAGTAAGGAGCCAATCATGGAGCGATATACCTTTTGATCCACGTTTGGTCCGTCTTCATTGAGATCCAAGTATCCATTTGTCGCCATGGGAGTCTTTATAGGCTTTGCTTTGTCTATGCCAAATTTTCTTGAGAATGTCTTGAGTGCACTTTGTTTGGCTTATGAACGTCCCATCCTTTTGTTACTTCACTTGGAATCTTGAATCCTAAATTCTTGACAAAAAGATTTGTTAGTTGAATCAAAAATGATATCATCAACATAGATTTGGCAAAAGAATAGATCATTATCAAGATGCTTAGTAAACAGGGTGTAATCAGCTTTTCCAATCATAAAACCATTTTCAATCAAAAAATCTCTAAGGAACTCAGACCAAGCTCTGCGAGCTTGTTTGTGGCCATAGAGAGCTTTACGCAGTTTGTATACATGGTTGGGGAACTCTTGATCTTCAAACCCGGGGGGTTGCTTCACGTACACCTCCTCCTTGATCCATTGAGGAAGGCGTTTTTCATGTCCATTTGAAAAAGCTTGAAATCATGGTGAGTAGCATATGCAAGTAATATACAAATTGATTCAAGCCTAGCTACAGGAGCAGAAGTCTCGTCAGAATCTAAACCTTTGACTTGTGAATACCCTTTGGACACAAGTTGTACCTTGTTCCTTGTCACCACCCCGTCTTCATCTTGCTTGTTGCGGAAGACCCATTTAGTGCCGACGACATTGAACTTGGGTCTTTTGACAAGTTCCCACACTTCGTTCCTTTTGAAGTTGTTCAGTTCTTCTTGCATTGCCACCACCCAATCCGGATCCTTTAATGCATCTTCAACCCTGTGGTTCCAAAGATGATACAAACGAGTTATGTTCACAAAAATTAGCTATATGAGCTCGAGTTGTTACTCCCTTTTGGATGTCACCGGTTATGTTGTCGACAGGGTGATCTCTTTGGATGCATTTTTGTACTCTTGGATGTGGCACTTTTGATCTTGAATGTTCATGGTCATCATCTTCTCCCCCCTGGATGGTTGCCTTCATTGATGCGTTGATCATCTTGCTCTTCTTGAGGTTGATCTTGTGTGGAAGCTCCCCCTTGACCATTCTCCCCCACTTGTGGTTCATCTTCTTTATTTGCATTTGGAGGTGGCACTTGTGGTCGAACATCGCCCAACGCCATTCTTCTCAATGCTGGACATGGAGCTTCTTCTTGATCTAGCACACATTGATCTACTTGCTCTTCTTGAGAGCCGTTAGTTTCATCGAACACCACATTATGTGCTACTTCAACAAGTTCAGAGTTCTTGTTGAAGACACGATAGGCGTAGAAGTTCAAATCATAGCCAAGTAAGAAACCTTCATTGGACTTTGAAGCGGACTTTGAAGTCCTAGGCTTCTTGTTCAAAATATAACATTAAGAACCAAAAACTCGAAAATATGAAATATTCGGTTTGTTACCTTTTAGTAGCTCATACGAGGTTTTCTTGAGCAACTGATGAAGATAGAGTCGGTTTATGGCGTGACAAGCGGTGTTAACCGCTTTAGCCGAAAACCAGTCAAAAGTCTTGTATTCATTGAGCATTGTCCTCGCCATCTCAATGAGTGTTCGATTCTTCCTTTTGGCAACTCCTTTTTATTGAGGACAATAAGGTGCTGAAAACTCGTGCTTTATCCCTTTTTCGTCTAGATACTCCTCAACTTAGGTATTCTTGAACTCTGTTCCGTTGTCACTTTGTATGTTCTTGACCGTCAACGAAAATTCATTTTGAGCTCGCTTGAGAAACTTATTGAGGGTTCCTTGAGTTTCTGTCTTGTCATGCAAAAATAAAACCCACAAGAAGCGAGAAAAATCATCGACAATGACTAAACCGTACGTGTTACCACCGATGCTTATGTAAGCAATTGGAGCTCGAGCGGTCTTGATGTAGTCATGACATTCTTCATGGGATGGGGTGCTCCTACTTGCTTCCTGGCTTGGCACGCACTACAAGGCCTGTCTTTCTAAAAAACAACATCCTTTATACCTCGGATGTGACCGCCTTTAAGGAGTTTTTAAAGATTCCTCATACCAACATGTGGTAGCCGTCTATGCCACAGCCAACCCATGTTGGTCTTTGCAATCAAGCATGTGTCAAGGTCGGCTTTATCTTTGTTGAAGTGAACTAGATAATGTTTTCCCTTTAACACACCATTGAATGCAACCGAGTTATCACTCCTTCTAGAGACAGTCACACCCTCATCAGTGAATAAACAATTATAACTTTTGTCACATAATTGAGATATGGACAAAAGGTTATAATCCAAGGAATCGATGTATAAAACATGAGAAAGAGTATGTTTTGATGAAATTGCAATTTTAGCGGTATGCTTGTCCTTTGTCAAGTTTGACTTCTCCTTCAAGTTAGTGTCATTTTTAGCACAGGTACAAGCAATAACAGTTTCAGATTTTATATGTTGAGAAGGTGAGCTTGAAGAGGATGAAGAACCACTTTGCTTGAGTGACTCAACTTGTACCTCAACAATCTTGTTAACTTTTGTCAAGTTAGCAAGTTCATTCTTGATGGTGGTGTTTGAGTCGTTTAACTTCAAGCAAGCTTCCTTGCTTGAAGCTAACTCAAGTTCTAGTGATTTTCTTTGCTCCTTTTCAAGTTCAAGGAGCTTTTTGATCTCAAGATATTCTTCCTTTTGGAGGATGATCATATCTTCTTGACGATCAACTAGCTCCTCCTTATCAACAAGCTTATCCATTAAAAATTTCATCTTAGCCGTAGTTTTCTTATTTAAACCAACAAGTATATCTTCATCATCACTAGAGTTATCACTGTCACTACTAAAAGAATGCGAGGAGGAAGATTTAGTCCTTACCTTTATTTTACCTTCCTTGGCCATTAGACACGTATCATCGGTGTCCTTCCATGCACCGATGGTTGGGAAGAGGGTGGATTTCTTGGTAGGCTTCATGACGGCTATGGTAGCCATCTCCTCTTCTTCTTCTTCGGATGAGGACTCATCATTAGAGTCTCACTCCTTCCCCAAGTGTGCTCGACCATATTGTTTCTTTTTCTTGAAAGTTTTCTTAGGTTGAGGCTTGTTGTCCTTCGTCTTCCTCTTATTTTTTTCATGTGGGCAATCTACTATGAAGTGGTCATATTCTCCACAATTGTAGCATGCTCGTCTCATCTTGGGTCTTTGCTTGTCCCTTTGTTTTCCTTCCTTTGCGCTACAACATTGTCTTCTTCTCATCATTTTCTTGAATTTCTTCATGAATAAGATCATATCTTCTTCATCTATATCACTGCTTTCATCATCGCTGTCGTCTTCTCCATGAGTTCCCCGAGCTTCTTTTGATATGGGATTGCAAGTTGACTTCAAATCAACTCCTTTCTTCTTTGCCAAGGTAAGGTCGGCAATCTACTTAGCGTGCTTGGCTTGCTCTCCATCATTTCAAAGTTGATAATCTTCCCAAGAAGCTCGTCCGCGGTCATTTTCCGATACCCGGGACTTTCTCTAATCATGGAGCAAAGGGTTACGTTGCGAGGCATGAAAGCTCTAAGTATCAGCTTTACGACCTCATGATCACTCCACTTCTTGCTGCCATATGCTCGGACTTTGTTGATGATATTCTTCAATCGGTTGTACATATCTTGTGGTGATTCATCTTCTTTTATAGTGAATCTTCCCAATTCACATTCAATCATTTCAATCTTGGCTTCGCGTACATGACGATCACCTTCATGATAAGTTTGTAGAGTGTCCCATATCTCCTTGGAAATTTTGAGTCCATCCACCTTGGTGAACTCGTCTCGGCTCAGTGACGATATGATAACAACTGCAGCTTGACCGTTCTGATGAATAGCTTGTTCTTGGCTTGGAGTCAGCTCTTCATCATCATCCGGGATATCTATACTTGTACACAATATGTGCCACAAACTGGTGTTAAGAGATATGAGATGCATTTTCATATTTTGTCTCCACATAGAATAAACATTGCCATCAATGAAAGGTACTTTCCCTTGAGGAATTGACATATAATGATTATTGTTGGAATTTAACCTATCATAATTAAAAGGATACCGGGAGTAGTCGGTGTGACTACTCCCCTTCTTCTTTTCGTCCTCGATCTTCTTCTTCCCTTTTGGGGAGAGTGCCTTTTTCCTTAGGAGTGCCTTGAGTTCAAGAATCTCCTCGTCATCGTCCTCACAATCCTGTATGGCGACGAGGAGCTTCTCTAGTTTTTGAGTTCTTTCTTCATCACCCTTCTCGTTGTTGAAGTTCTTGTGTACATCCTTGACGTCTGACATCTTCTATCCGAGTGGTCAGTCTCTTTTGAAGAGTCCTGCTCTGATACCAATTAAATGTATCCTAGAGGGGGGTGAATAGGCTTTTTGATTTTTTGTTAGATTCTGAAACACTTAACAAATTGATCAAACACAAAGAGATCGGACTAGTCCGGTACTGTGCGGACTAGTCTGGTATACGTGGACTAGAACGATCAACTTTGATCGATGATCTAACTTCTGATACTCTATACAGCGGAAAACAATTTTTAACTTGGAAGTATTACGTCAATGAAACAAGGTGTGTCAAAGATTAACTTTAATATCAATGTTTCAACGTAAGTTACACAACATTAAGTAAACCCTAGAATGTGATGAACGATAAGAACAAAAGTATGCGACACAAGATTTTATCCCGTGGTTCGATCCCACGAAGGAAACCTACATCCACGTCGAGGAGTCCACAGAGGACCAGGTCTTCACCAACCCTACCCTCGTGGAATCGCCACAGAGGCCGATTCTCTTCCACTAACCACAAAGGGGCAAATAACCGTGTTCAAGGGGCCTTCTCACAAGTTAAGGGCTCCCCAAGATTTACAATGAAGAACATCACCAAACACACTCGAAAGATATGCAATAAACAACAACAGTGTGCGAGAGATTCAAACCCAAGAGTTCAAGATCGTGTGGAACAAGTCTCTCCTTTTGATCAATGTTAATCCTAAATGGTTTGATCTTTCTAGGTTTAGAATGTGTGGAGATATGTGTATTTTGGGATTTTGGAAGGTGTGACGGCATAGGGGCTCGAGAGTGTTGGTCGTAGGGCCGTACACATCTATTTATACTAGGGTTTCCAAAAGTTACCGTTAGGGTTTGCAATGTCCGAACTAGTCCGTGGTGGACTCTGTACTAGTCCGGTGTGCAGCGTGTGGGAGACCCTAACTGTTCTCATATATCGGACTTGTCCGAGAATCCGCGAACTAGTCCAATTTAGGCTCTGGAAGTGTTTGGACTAGTCCGACACATATCAGACTAGTCCGGTGTAGTGAAACTCATGTAGAATTGAGGACAAGTCCGCACTTGGAGGGCTTGTCAAATTTTAGTTAGAGAGTTTTCGGACTAGTCCATGGTGATATCGTACTTGTTCGTTTCTGTGTAGTGTGAGGTCCTGAGGACAAGTGTGAGACCTATGTGTGCTGAATACATTGGCTTGTAGTGAATACACTAGCTTTGATGATTAAAGTTCTGAAATACTACCAAACACCTTTATCATCAAGGTCCGACTCTAGGTCCGAGCTCCGACAAGGTCCGATGTAAGGTCCGACTTGTTTTGACTAGGTCCTACTTCTTTATCAAAGTTCGACATGTCTTTTGGGTAGCTCCGGTGAATTTTGTCTTTAGTTCCGACATGTCCTTGATAGCTCCGACATGTCTTTGTTAAGCTCCAATATGTTTTGCTAGGTCCGACTTATGTTGGTTAGCTCCGGCGCTAGGTCCGACTAGCTTTGGTTAGCTCCGGTGCTAGGTCCTGCTAGTTTTGGTAAGCTCCGGTGCTAGGTTGTAGTAGCTTTGGCAAGCTCCGGCTCAAGCTCCGGTTAGCTTTGGCAAGGTTCGGAGCTTGATCGTAATGTTCCAAATTTTCATGTGAAATGTTTCGAACTTGCTTTACACTTATGGAAAGGTCTTAGTATTCTTTTACTAAGTTTTTGGTGCGTTTTGGTTGATATGGCTGATATCGTTTTGCTATGCTTTGCAACATGCTTATGTGTGGTGCTCACGTAAGGTGTTGTGTTCGGAACTGACTTGAGTCAAGTCGCGGACTTGGGCTCGTATGGATTGGTTGTTTGTTCATGTGCAGGTGTTGCTTGAGTTCAAGTCATGGCTGGTGACAGGATCCTTTGGACTAGTCTCAGGGAGGAGATGAGGTTCCAACAACCAAATTCAGGATGAATTGTGGTTGAGCGGGTCAGGAGGTCGCGCAGGATGATTGAATCAAGGGCAGTGCATATGAAAGTTACTGGACGTCGAAGGAAGGTGTTTGCACGTATGCATGCAGTGCATGACGTGGCAACATGGTTCTGAAGATGGTTTATGGATGGGAATATCTAGTTGGAAGGATCGGACCGTATCGGTTGATGACTCAGGCTGCGGCTGAGTCGGTTTTGACTCAAATATGGAAAGATTTAAGTTGGTTATGATAGGATTTCGTGTGGGTCACAAATTTGAGTTGTTTTAGGAATGTGGGATACATTCCTAAGGTGTTTGAAAGTCTTAAGATTGCTTCTATCTGCGTATAGAAGAGTCCTAAGCAGTCATGGAAAGTTTCGATTCGTGATCTGAGTAGAATTAGAGTCCTAGTTGAGATTGGGTTGGCCTAAGGGCTGGTTATATAAGCAAGGGAGGCCAGAGCTTGTGGGACACAACTTTGGGGCTGTTCCTCTTGTGTTCTATTGAATAAAATTTGTAGTTTCATGGAACTTTTGTGCCTTGTTCGTCCGACTTGTTCCAGACAAGTTTTACTCGTCGAGTTTCTGGACAACACTACCTTTTGTTCGTGGTTTTATCATAACTCGAGTTTTACAGATCCAATTTACGTGATTATTTTTGGGATATCTTCACAACTTGATTATCTATCATCTGTCAAAATTTTACAGTCATTGGATTTGTGGTTTCTGGTCTACACGAGTTTCTTTGTAGCGTTCCAGAACTGTTTTCCTCGGATAGGACAGATTGACCTTTGTTCGATCTTTCAATCGGTACTTGAGTTTCTCTCGACGGATTTGCGTGATTCTTGTTGTTTTGTCTTCGTGACTTGATTCTCTCTGATATCTATCACTTTTTTCACGGTGAAACACGTTTAGATTAGTCTCACACACGATTTCTTTAACAGATCATTTTTCTGCCGAAGGGCTTGGGATTTAATTGTTTCCGCTGCGTAAGATTTTTAAATCTACCATTCACCCCCCCTATGGTAGCTTTTCACGTGATCTTAGATCCTAAAATTGGTATCAGAGCCACGGTGCTCCAATCATTGTGATTTTCACATGTTTTTGACGAATCATCATGGAGAAATACTGCGCCAAACCTTGTATGTTTTCTGGTATTGATTCTCAGGTTTGGAAGGCACGCATGGAGGCTTTCATCCAAACCCAAGGCTTTGCCATATGGGAAAAGGTGTACAAGCCTTATTATGTGCCGTCAAACGATCAAGTTACGGCTACGAACCTACGGGACGTCGACAACACCAACAAAGCCCAAAACTTGATCATCCAAGGACTCACTCAAAGCGATTTCGACCGCATTGCACACCTTCGACCGGCATATGATGTGTGGAGAGCGCTTTGTGACTATCACGAAGGATCCAACACGATCAAGGAGGTGGGACAACATATGTTCAAAAAGGAATATATGCGTTTCGAGATGCAACCCGATGAGTCTATCGATGACCTTTTCGCTCACTTCAATAAAATTCTCAGCAATCTGCGTATCTGATGCTGAAAATGCTAGGCAACTTCTTAGTGCATTAGACATGTCAATCTGGAAGATGAAAATTACATCTATTCGTGAATCAACTGTCATGAGTTCTCTTACATTAGATGTGCTTTACTCTAAATTAAAGACTCATGAAATTGACATCTTATCACATAAGAACCCAAATAAGTCTATTGCATTTGTCTCACAACGTGAATGCCTAGCTCCGGCCAATCATCATCTTGCAATACTCTTGCTTTGTTGTCCTCACTAACCCTGGAGCAGATCGAGGAATTTCCAGAAGAGGAGTTAGCACTAATCTCTACTAGGTTCTCAAAAGCATTGCAAAATGTGAGAACTAGAAGGAGAGGAAGCTCTGGACCTCAATGCTGTTTTGAATGTGGTAATACAGGACACTTTCGTATAGAATGCCCTAACCTTTCAGGTCCTACTACCCGTGAAGAAAAACAGAACAAGGTCAAGACCACCTCTGGAAACCCCAACAAGAAAAAGAAGGGTACCATAGGGCGCAAAATGATTAACAGCTTCATCACTGCACTTCAAGAGCTTGGTTCAAGCGATGTAGACTTTGAAAGTTATGAAGATGATGATGATCTGGCCAACTTATCCTTCATGGCGGGCAAAACTGGATCAAGATCAAGTCAGGAGGATGCAGAACACAACAGTGACGACGATGAGGTATGTTATACCTGTAATGAAATGTGTGATGCAATTTCTCGTGCAACTATTATTGTTAAGAAAAAGGACAAAAAGCTTAGGGATAATGCTGCTAAAATTGAATCACTAGAATCTGAAATCAACCGTTCGAAAACCGTGATTCCTAGTGATGATTCTTCTCCCTCATGTGATTTAATCTATGAACAATTGTCCACACTAAGAACTGCATACTCCTCCATTCTAGATAGACTTGAACTTGAAATTGAAAAGAACAAAAAGCTTGCTGCACTTGACATTGGAAACTTAAAAGATGCTTCTTGTTCTACAATTGATTTGCAATGTTCTAGTTGTGATAATCTTGAAAAGAAACTAAAAGATGCTATGAATGAAATTTCCATATTGAATATTGCTTTACGTTCTCATGAAGTTAAATATTGTTCCAATTGCAAATTAAAAGGAGAAACTTCATGTGAAAATTGCCTTGATTTGTCCGATAAACTTGACAACATGCATAGGACATTATATCGGTTTTGTAATGGGAATAAGAACCTGAACTTCCTGCTGAATTCTTCCATATCTTGCAATGATAAAACTTGCTTAGGTTTTGATTCTCATGCTTATGCTACGGCACATCCACCTAAAATTGTAAAGTCATTAGGAAGTGGTTTGATTCAAACAGTTCCTAAACAAAAAGAAGTAGTTTTCAAATCTGCAGGACTGTTGTCTCATTCGGTTTCAAATAAAAATATTGCTTGCTCATATAGACATGAACACAAAGTTAAATTTCATTGTACCTACTGTGGTAGAGATGGTCATGTCATAGATTTTTGTTATAGACTAGCTAAACAATAGAAAAGGGAAAGGATGATTGCTAGATCTCAAAACTTTCATGCAAAATTTGCTGCACATATTAAACCGAATGCCAGGAACATGCAACCTGCTGCTATGAGTCAAAACCATTCAAAGTTTACCTCCGGACCTTCTGTTTTTGCCTCCGGAGCTACTGATTTTTGTGCTACACAAGTAACACCTTATAGGTCAGTAGTTAAGAACAAAAAACCTCAAACTTTGACTCATAAACCTGCTGTTTTATCTCAGCTTTCGCGTGTTTTTCCTGCTACACGTCGTGTGACTCAATACTGGATACGTAAATGCCTTTTGACTAACCCCAGTATTGAGTCATCGACGTATTGTGCTTCTATGTAGGTTACATGCTTGAGGAAGGAAAACATTTGGATTGTGCATTCAGGTTGCTCATGCCACATGACCGGTAACAAAGAATGGTTCTCCTCCCTCTCTTTCGTGTCACGTGTAGAGAATGTTACTTTTGCTGATAATTCTTCAACTCCTATAATTGCTAAGGGTTCGGTTAGAGTAAATGTTCACTACACTTTGAAGGATGTGGCACTTGTCAAAAATTTGAAATACAACTTGCTTTCTGTTTCACAATTGCTAGTTGAAAATCTGGAAATTATTTTCAATAAAAACTGCTGCAAAGTTGTAGGTTCAAATAGTGAGCTTATTTTTAACATGTCTCAGTTTCGAAGAGTTTTTAAAGCTGATTTTGATATGTCTTCCTCTAAGCATAGGTGTCTAGTTGCTAATGATTCAAAAGAATTATATTTTTGGCATCGTAGACTTGGTCATGTAGGCTTTGATCACCTAACGCGTGTTAGTGTTCTTGATCAAATACGTGGGCTGCCTAAGCTTATAGGGGACAAAGAAATTGTGTGATCTTCTTGTAGACATGTTAAGATGGTTGCAGGTTCATATACTCCTCTCACAATGATCATGACAACTGAACCGGGTCAACTTTTGCACCTTGACACCGTAGGATCTTCACGTGTTCAATCCTTCGGAGGTAAATGGTATGTTCTTGTGTTTGTTGATGATTATTCTAGATACTATTGGGATTACGTTATGACATCTAAGAATGAAGCTTTTAGTCACTTTAGAACTTTATTTCTTAGATTATCAATTGATCACCCATGATCTATAAAAGCAATTAAAAGTGATAACAGAACTGAATTTAAAAAATCAATATTTTGATCACTTTTGTGCTGAAAATGGAATAGATCATCAATTTTCTTCACCATATGTACCTCAACAAAACAGTGTTGTAGAAAGAAAGAACAGAACCTTAGTTGAGATGGCTAGGACTATGCTTGATGAATATCAAACTCCTAGGAAATTTTGGGCTGATGCGATTACAACCGCTTGTTATGTCTCAAATCGTGTTTTCTTGCGCGCTAAGCTAGGTAAAACACCATATGAGCCGGTTTGGACATAGGCCTAGTGTTACGCACTTTCGTATCTTTGGTTGCAAATGCTTTGTTAAGAAACATGGTAATCTTGATAAATTTGAACCTAGATCCATTGATGGCATGTTTCTTGGTTATCCATCTCATACTAGAGGCTACCGTGTGTTTTTACTTGACACTAACAAAATTGTGGAGACTTGTGAAGTTTCTTTTGATGAAGCTAGCCCAGGTACTAGCTCCGATATTGCAGGACCAGATCCATATCCTCAGGGGGAGGGTATTTTCGAAGATGAAGAAGAGCCGGTGATACTGCCTGGTAGTTCCGAAGTTGACACGTGTCCAACTCCGAACTGTGAACAAGCTCCAACTACCACCTCTGCTTGTCCTGATCATCCACAAACCACAAGCTCATCGATTTGCAATGACCCTGATGAAGAAGAAGCTTGTGAGACATCTGTTCCCTTACGGTTTTACAAAGATCACCCCCCGCAACAGATAATTGGAAGCTTGCACGACCGAGTTACACGGTCCAGGTTTTGCAATCCAAACTCTCATGCTCATTCTGCTTTTTGTTGCTTCTTTTGAACCCAAAGATATATCACACGCACTCACTAATGAATCATGGATTATTTCCATGCAAGAAGAGTTAGAAAATTTTGAAAGAAATAATGTTTGGAAACTTGTACCTCCTCCTCAAGTTCACACTTTAATTGGAACTAAATGGGTGTTTAAAAATAAACAAAGTGAGGATGGGGTTGTGGTTAGGAATAAGGCTAGGTTGGTTGCTCAATGTTTCACTCAAGTTGAAGGTCTAGATTTTGATGAAACTTTTGCTCCTGTTGCTAGATTAGAAGCCATCAGAATTTTGTTAGCTTTTGCTGCATCTAAGGGTTTTAAGCTATATTAAATGGATGTTAAAAGTTCTTTTCTTAATGGCTACATAATGAGGAGGTTTATGTCAAACAACCACCGGGTTTAGAAAATTCAGATTTTCCTAATCATGTTTACAAACTGTCCAAAGCCTTGTACGGTCTCAAACAAGCCCCTAGAGCATGGTATGATAGGTTAAAAACATTCTTACTTGAAAAGGAGTTTACCATGGGCAAGGTTGATAAAACTCTTTTTGTGCTTAAGCATGGCAATGACTCATTATTTGTTGAAGTGTATGTGGATGATATTATCTTTGGTTGTGCTTCTCATCATCTTGTGTCCAAGTTTTTAGCTATGATGAGTTCAGAATTTGAGATGAGTATGATAGGAGAACTCACGTACTTTTTGGGGCTGCAAATCAATCAAACCAAGGAGGGTACCTTTGTGCATCAAACAAAGTATACAAAAGACCTCCTAAGGCGCTTCAACATGGACAAAAGCAAGCCTCTTCGGACACCAATGGGAACAGCAACAACACTTGAACTTGATGAAGATGGTGAACCCGTGGATCAAAAAGAATATAGAAGCATGATCGAATCACTTTTGTACCTCACAACATCAAGACCGGACATACATGTCAGCGTATGTCTTTGTCACAGTTTCAAGCTTCCCCACGTGCTTCACATCATCAAGCCGTCAAAAGGATTCTCAGGTACTTACATGGAACTCATGAATTTGGCATTTTTCTTCCTTCTTTCTCAACCGGTACTTTGAAAGCTTTTTCTGATGCTGATTTTGGAGGTTGTAGGATTGACAGGAAAAGTACTTCCGGTGCATGTCATTTTCTTGGTAATTCACTTGTTGCTTGGTCCTCTAGAAAACAAAACTCAGTTGCACAATCCACAGCCGAATCTGAATATGTAGCTACTGCTAGCGCTTATTCACAAATTCTTTGGATTGTTCAAACACTTAAGGACTATGGGGTTGATCTAGATATTGTTCCACTGTTTTGTGATAACACCAGTGCCATTTGCATTGCTAAAAACCATGTGCAGCATTCTAGAACTAAGCATATTGATATTAGGTATCACTTTCTCTGTGATAATGTTGAAAAAGGAAACATTGTGCTTCATAGATACCGAACAACAATTGGATGACATTTTTACAAAACCTTTGGATTTCACTCGTTTTTGTTTCATTTGTAGTGAAATAGGGGTTATGCATCCTCATGGCTTACATTAAGGGGGGGTTTTCAAACTTGAGAAGTCTATGTGTGAATCTGAAATTAAAATAATATGAGCATAGTATTTCATACATATATGACTTTGTGATTCCTTTTACATGCCGAAAGTTCTTACTACATTACTCGTGTTATACATTTTGTAGTTTTTGCCATGTCTAGTAATTGGAATAATTACATACGCTAAATCTGGTCATGGTCAAACTTTCTTGCTGTTTTGAAATTGTTGCATGCTCACAAGTGCTTTTAATCATAAAGAATTAATAAAGTAATCAACTCACATGTTGAGTTTTTATGAACAAATATAAATTGAGAAAAGATCAAGAGAATATGCATGCATCACACTTCTTCTTTTGAGATTGCTTATCATTGCACTTAGATATGAACTTGGAAGAAGTTGTGTATGACTAAAACCATGTCCTTAAGCTTCTGATTGTCAAATGACATAGGCGTGGCTTGGTTGGTTAGAATAAGGCAGATGCGCATATAATATCTTGCAAATATCATATGGTCTAAATTTGTGCTTTGGGAAATAATAAAATGCAGCAACAAGTGTCACGCTTTCATGTTTTAAAATAGTTAAGTTTGTGAGATCATGACTTGTTTAAATTGAAAATTACATTTGATCTCTAGCATGGCTTACACTACTTTATGTATCTCATTGATGTGATAGTGTAAGTTACTTGATAATATGACTTGGATGAGCTTTGTTTTATATGTATATGTTATAATATGCTCATAATAATTAACATTTCTCTTTTGAACCTTGCTGAATACTTTGTCAAAGGGGGAGAGATAATATGTGATTTTTAAAGATAAGTATGCAAGGGGGAGAAATTTATTACACATTGCACATATTAACAATTGTTTTGGCATGATTCTTCTTGGGGGGGGGGGAGAATTTTTTTTCTTCTCATTTTATTTCTGTTTTACAAAGGGGGAGAAATTTTTTTCAAAAGTTTTAATGTGAATAATCCAATGTTCGGATTTTAAGTGGTGTTGCCAATGCATTCATCAAGGGGGAGATTGTGAGACCTATGTGTGATGAATACATTCGCTTGTAGTGAATACACTGGCTTTGATGATAAAAGTTCTGAAATACTACCAAACACCTTTATCATCGAGGTCCGACTCTAGGTCCGAGCTCCGGCAAGGTCCAACTTGTTTTGTCTAGGTCCGACTTCTTTGTCAAGGTTCGACGTGTTTTTTGGGTAGATCCGGTGAGTTTTGTCTTTAGTTCCGACATGTCTTTGATAGCTCCGACATGTCTTTGTTAAGCTCCGATATGTTTTGCTAGGCCCGACTTTTGTTGGTTAGCTTCGGCGCTAGGTCCGACTAGCTTTGGTTAGCTCCAGTGCTAGGTCCTGCTAGTTTTGGTAAGCTCTGGTGCTAGGTTGTACTAGCTTTGGCAAGCTCCGGCTCAAGCTCCGGTTAGCTTTGGCAAGGTTCGGATCTTGATCGTAATGTTCTAAATTTTCATGTGAAATGTTTCGAACTTGCTTTACACTTATGGAAAGGTCTTAGTATTCTTTTACTAAGTTTTTGGTGCATTTTGGTTGATACGGCTGATATCATTTTGCTATGCTTTGCAACATGCTTATGTGAGGTGCTCAAGTAAGGTGTTGTGTTCGGAACTGACTTGAGTCAAGTCGCGGACTTGGGCTCGTATGGATTGGTTATTTATTCATGTGCAGTGTTGCTTGAGTTCAAGTCATGGCTGGTGACAGGATCATTTGGACTAGTCTCAGGGAGGACATGAGGTTCCAACAACTAAATTCAGGAGGAATTGAGGTTGAGCGGGTCAGGAGGTCGTGCAGGATGATTTAATCAGGGGCAGTGCATATGAAGGTTACTGGACATCGAAGGAAGGTGTTTGCACATATGCATGCGGTGCATGACGTGGCAACATGGTTCTGAAGATGGTTAATGGATGGGAATATCTGGTTGGAAGGATCGGATCGTATCGGTTGATGACTCAGGTTGCGGATGAGTCAGTTTTGACTCAAATATGGAAAGATTTGAGTTGGTTATGATAGGACTTCGTGTGGGTCACGAATTGAGTTGTTTTAGGAATGTGGGATACGTTTCTAAGGTGTTTGTAAGTCTTAAGATTGCTTCTATCTGCGTATAGAAGAGTCCTCAGTAGTTATGGAAAGTTTCAATTCGTGATCTGAGTAGGATTAGAGTCCTAGTTGAGATTGGGTTGGCATAAGGGCTGGTTATATAAGCAAGTGAGGACACAGCTCGTGGGGCACAACTTTGGGGCTGTACCTCTTGTGTTCTATTGAATAAAATTCGTAGTTTGAAGGAACTTTTATGCCTTGTTCGTCCGACTTGTTCCAGACAAGTTTTACTCGTCGAGTTTCTGGACAGCACTACCTTTCGTTGGTGGTTTTATCATAACTCGAGTTTTACAGATCCAATTTACGTGATTCTTTTTGGGTTGTCTTCACAACTTGATTATCTATCATCTTTCAAAATTTCACGGTCATTGGATTTGTGGTTTCTGATCTACACGAGTTTCTTTGCAACATTCTAGAACTGTTTTTCTCGGATAGGACAGATTGACCTTTGTTCCATCTTTTAATCGTAACTTGAGTTTCTTTTGACGGATTTGAGTGATTCTTGTTGTGTTGTCTTCATGACTTAATTCTATCTGATATCTATCACTTTTGTCATGGTGAAACGCGTTTATATTAGTCTCACACACGTTTTCTTTAATAGATCGTTTTTCTGCCGAAGGGGTTGGGATTTAATTGTTTCCGCTGCGTAAGATTTTTAAATCTACCATTCACCCCCCCTCTGGTTGCTTTTCACGTGCTCTTCGATCCTACAATAAGTCTACACTAGGGCGGACTTGTCCGTTTTTAGTCTGAAAGATATCGTACTAGTCCGTGGTGTTATCGGACTAGTCCAGTTCTGTGTAAACTTGAGTACTTGCGGACAAGTCTGCACTGGGAAAACTTGTCCGTTTCTAGTCAGAAACATATCATACTAGTCTAGTGTATATTGTACTAGTCCGGTTTTCCTGTGAATTGTGCACTAAGTAAAATTGTTTGTTAACTTGAGCTATTGGGGTGTGTTTCTCCAACACACTCCATACACAATGATCTAATCTTTTCAGCTCTTGAGCTCTTTTCCTTTTGATTTCTCATTCTCCTTTCTTTTTGAGCTTCCTCCTAATTTCTTTAAGACCTGCACTCATCTCAACAATTTTGTTATAATCTAATTTTTTTGTCATAAATCAACCAAAACCCACAAGGGATGCCTTGATGCACTTTCAGAGGTGGTTATGGTTCGTTTATGGAAAGTTTCGAGATTGTTTTAGTTAGATTTCGTGTGGGTCACGAAGTTGAGTTGTTTTAGGAATGTTTAGGATGTTCCTAAGGTGTTTGGAAGTGTTAATATTGCTTGTATCTGCGTATGGAAGAGTCTTGAACAGTTATGGAAAGTTTTGGTTGAAACTAAGTAGCAGTAGGAGTCCTAGTTAGGATTGAGTTGGCCAAAGGGTTGGTTATATAAGCAAGAGAGGCCAGAGCTCATGGGAAGAAGACTTTGGGGATGTTCCACTTGTGTTTTGATCAATTAAATTCGTAATTTAGATGAGCTTTTGTGCCTTGTTCATCCGACTTGTCTTCGTCAAGTCTTTATCATCGAGTTTCTGCGTTGCCCGACCTTTCTTCGGTGTTTTTATCATAACTCGAGTTTTACAGATCAAATTGATGTGATTCTTTTTGTGTTGTCTTCAAAACTCAATAAATAATCATCTGTGAAAATTTAATGATCATTGAATTTGTTGTTTTTTAGTGATACAAGTTTCTTTGAAGCGAGCCGATCTATTTGCTCTCTGTTAGAATAGATTGACCTTTGCTTAGGGTTTTTGTCATAACTTGAGTTTTACTTGACGTTTTCTTGTGATTCTTGTTGTCGTGTCTTCATGACTTGATTCTCTATGATCTACACTGGTTTTTTGTGTTTTGAACACGTTGGAAAACACTCGCACACATGGTTTCTCTACCAGATTGATTTTCTGCCGAGGGGTTTTTGTTGATTTCGCTGAAAAAGTTTAATCTACCATTCACCCCTCTCTGGTAGCTTTTCATGTGCTCTTCAATCCTACAATTGGAATCATATATATGGTGATGTAATCTTTGTGATTTCCATGTATTTTTACTAATCAACATGGAGAAATAGTCTGCAAAACCGTGTGTGTTCAATGGTATTGATTTTCAGGTTTGGAAGGCACATATGGAGGCTTACGTATAGGCAAAAGGCTTTGCCATATGGGAAAATATGTACAAGCCCTTCGACTGCCACCAAATGATCAGGTCACGGCTGCGAACATGGGAGACATCGACAAAAATAACAAGGCGCGAAACTTGATCATAGGAGGATCGACTCAAAGCGACTTCGATCGTGTTGCACAACTCTGATCTGCATACGACATGAGGAAAATGCTATGCGACTATCATGAAATATCCAACACAATCAAAGAGGTACGCCAAGATATGTTCATGAAAGAGTACATTTGTTTTGAGATGCAACCCGGTGAGTCGATCGATGATCTCTTTGCTCGCTTTAATAAAATTCTCAGCAACTTGTGCAACGTTGATGTTAATTTTTCAGATGCTGAAAATGCTAGGAAATTATTAAGTGCATTAGAAATGTCAATTTGGGAGATGAAAGGTACATCTATTCGTAAATCCACTGTCATGAGTACACTTAAATTAGATGTGCTATACTCTAAGCTGAAAACTCATGAACTTGACATTATATCATGAAAAACTCCCAACAAGTCTCTTGAATTTGTTTCACAATGAGACATTCCTAGTTCTAGTTCATCTTCATCATGTGGTACACTTGCTTTGCAATCCTCTCCAACCCTTGAATAGATTGAAGAGTTTTCAGAAGAGGAGCTAGCACTTCTTTCTACCCCATTCTCAAAAGCATTGCAAAATGTGAGAAACTTGAAGAAGAGGAAGTGGTGGTTCTCAACGATGCTTCAAATGTGTGACACCCAGTTCTGAAAATGAACCAAGTGCAATGTATGTGTGTTAAACATCCTGGGAACACATATACTGCACTTGGTTCATTTTTGGGAACCGGGTGTCACAAATTGGTATCAGAGCCACAGGTTGACCGTTGGACGCAACCTAGATAGAATGGACACTTTAGAGAAAGTAGAACACTCAGGAAACATTGTGGTTTGTTTGGTCTGCTGTTTGCTATGTAATATTTGCTTGTGTGATTAGTAGAGGATTGAGGGATGCTTTAGCATTACGATGTCCATATAGGCTTGTATACTTTGTTGTTTAGTTTCATATCCCTTTATGCATATAGTTGGGGACGTTTTCTAAATCTTTCTATCTCTTGTATTTCTTTAGATGGTGAGTACTCGCAACCAGAGGGACGCCAATGATGAGGAGGAGGGCAATGAAGCACCTCAGAACAACCAGGGACCTGCCCAAGGAGCTATCAACCTTGAGTAGCTATTGGCTATGCAAAAACAGCTCATGCAGACCATGATACAAACTATGGGACAGCTGTAGGCTGATAACGACAACAATTAGCCCCACATGCCTCCACCGCCACCACCCCCACCACCTCATAATCGGTTGGGAGAGTTCATGAGGACCAGGCCACCCACCTTTGCTCAAGCTATTGATCCTATGGATGTGGATGATTGGTCGTGAAGAAGCTTGCTATTGTCCAATGTAGCGACCGGGAGAATGTCCTATTTGCTTCTCGTCAACTAGTTGGAGCAGCTGTAGATTGGTGGGATTATTTATGCAACACCCATGAGAATCAGGAGAGGATCACTTGGGCTGAATTCAAGGAGAGCTTCCATTCTCATTTTGTGTCGGAAGGTGTTATGATCCTAAAGAGGCAAGAATTAGAGAACTTGAGGCAAGGAAGATAAAGTGTGAATGAATATCTTGGTAAATTCACTCAACTTTCAAGGTATGTGTCGGAAGATGTCACCCGAGACAGCCGAAAGCAATATTTTTTTATGAGGGGCCTTAACAATGAGATCCAAGTGCAATTGCACAACTGTGATTATGCCAACTTTCAAAAGCTTGTGGAAAAAGCAATTGTGGTTGAGAACAAAGTTCGTGAGATGGAGCAAGAAACTAAGAGGAAAGCAAAATATCAAGGACAATCGCAAGGAAGCAATGTTCGCCCCCGCTTTGCACCACCTAATGCGCCATACTACAACCCCTCGACTCTTGCATATCGGGCTGCTATTCCACTACGTCCAGCTCAGCCAATGCAGCAATGCCCCGCTATGCAAGCACGTCGTCCTCCAATGCCTCAAGCACCCCGCGCCAGCTTTCCTGCCAATGCCCAAAATCAAGTTCGTCCAAATAATTCTTGTGCAGCAAGGAAGTGCTATACTTGTGGTGAAGCGGGACATTTTGCATTTCAATGTCCTAAGTCAGGCCTTGGTCAAGGAAGTAATGCTCCAAGATAGAACACAAGACCGAATGGAGGAGCGCCACAAGGCAACCGTGGACAACAGAATTTTGCTCGTGGCAATGTGAACCATGTCTCTACGGAGGAAGCGCAACAAGCGAATGACGTGGTGATTGGTATGTTTCTCGCAAACTCCAACCTAGCGACTATGTTATTTGATTCTGGAGCATCACATTCATTCATTGCACCAAAGTATGTTGCCAAGTATAGTTTGCCTATATATCATATGAAGTATACCTTGTTGATTAAATGTCCTGAAGGGAAGATGAGGTCGGATATAGTATGTCCAAAAGTAAGCCTTAGAATAAGGGGGTACACTTCTTTGCCAACCTCATTGTTTTGGATTCTCAAGGATTTAACATAATACTTGGTATGGACTAGTTAAGGAAGCACAATGGAATAATTCAATGTGCCACAAAGATGGTGAAGTTGACAAATGTGGAAGGGATCAACATAGAGTTTGAAGCATCTCAACACGCACAGAAGCAAGTGGTGCTGAATCAAATGGATGGTGCCGCAATTGAGGAGATTCCAGTGGTGTGCGAGTTTTCAGATGTGTTTCTGGATGACTTGCCAGGTATGCCACCTGATTGAGACATATAGTTTGTTATTGAATTAATACCTGGAACTGCACCTATAGCTAAGAGGCCATATAGGATGCCTCCTAAGGAGATAGCGGAGCTCAAGAAGCAAATTCAAGAGCAGCTAGAGAAGGGTTTCATTCGCCCAAGATCTTCACCTTGGGGAGCACCAGTGCTCTTCGTGGACAAGAAGGATGGATCCCAAAGGATGTGTGTGGATTACCGAGCTCTCAACGAGGTGGCGATCAAGAATAAGTATGAATTGCCCCATATAGAGGATTTCTTCGACCAGATGAAGGGTACATGTGTTTTCTCCAAGATCGATTTGAGGTCAGACTACCTCCAAATGAAGATTACACTGTCGCATATACCCAAAACAACTTTTCAGACAAAGTATGGGTCTTATGAGTACACCGTTATGTCTTTTGGATTGATGAATGCACCTGCATACTTTTTGTATCTCATGAATAAGGACTTTCATTGAGTACTTGGACAAATTCGTTGTGGTGTTCATTGATGACATTATGATCTACTCGAGGAACAAGGAGGAACATGAGGAACACTTGTGAATGTGGCCTAGAGGGGGGTGAGTAGGCCTTTTTGATTTTCTGTCGGAACCTGCAACACCTAACAACCAGATCAAATCTCAAGATATCAGACTAGTCCGGTCGAGTGCGGACTAGTCTAGTGTGTACTGACTAGGTTTATTAAATTTGATTGATTATCTTGATCCTAGGATGTATGCAGCGGAAATATACTTGTAATTGAAGTGTTACACAATTATGAACTAGGATGTACCACAAGTTAATCTTTTATTTAATGTTTCAACGTAAAGAGGACAAGATTGATTGAAACCCTAGATTCATATGAAGTGTAAGAACGATATGGGAAAAGCAAGAACACAAGCACTTTATCCCGTGGTTCGGTTAGCACAGAGGCAACCTACATCCACGTTGAGGAGTCCACAAAAGGATCGGTTCTTCTCCAACCCCACCCTCGTCAGATCGCCACAGAGGCCAATCTTCTTCACTTATCACAAATGGCAAATAAATGAATTCAAGGGGACTTCTCACACGTTGAGGGCTTCCAAGATTACAATATGAACACCACCAAGAACACGCTCAAAAGATCACAATGAAAACCACAGGAGTGTGTTAGGGAATCAAACCAAGAGCTCAATGAGTGATGAACCGTGTCTCTCCAATGATCCAAAGTGTATCCTCAAGGGATTGATCTTTTTTGCGTTTGATTTCGTGGAGAGATGTGTTTTCTAGGCTCTTGGGAGGTGTGACGGCGCAGGGGGTCGAGAGCTATGAAAGATGGGCCGTGTACACCAATTTATATGGGGTTCCCAAAAGTTACTGTTAGGGTTTAGGAAGATCGGACTAGTCCGTGGTGGACACCGGACTAGTCCGCTGTGCTTGTGTAGCAAAGCCTAGGTGTCCCAAAATATCGGACTTGTCCGGCTAAGAGCGGACTTGTCCGATTTTGGTTCTGGAAATCTTCGGACTAGTCCAGAGTGGAATCGGACTTGTCCAATTTTGTGTAACTTGTGAAGTGTTTGAGGACTAGTCTGCACTGGGGAGGACGAGTCTGATTCTAGTCAGAGAGATATCGGGCTAGTCTGTGGTGATATTGGACTAGTCCGGTCAGTGAAAAACTGGACTGAGAGGACAAATCTGCATTGTGAGGACTTGTCTGATCTTATGCAGAAAGATATCAGACTAGTCCGAGGTCAGTCGGACTAGTCCGGTCCTGTATGAATTTGTGCAATGTGTGAGAATAATTGTGCTTGAGCTCTTGGCGTGTGTTTCCTTAACACACTCCATACACAATGATCTACTACACTTGTTCCTTGAGCTCTTTTCCACATTGCTCGTCATTCTCCTTTCTTTTTGGCACTTTGCTCATTTTCTCATTAGAACATGTGCTCATCTCAACAATGTGGTTAGGATCTCATTTGCTTGTCATAAATCATCCAAAACCCACAAGGGATTCCTAGATGCACTTTCAACTTGAGGCTTACGTTGCAGAAGTTGAGGGAGCATCAATTGTATGCCATGTTTAGCAAGTGCCAGTTTTTGTTGAAGGAGGTGTCATTTTTGGGCTATATCATCTCCGGAGGAGGAGTATCGTTTGACCCAAGAAAAGTGAGAGATGTGCTAAAATTGGAGCCACCGCAAAATGTAAAGGAAATAAAGAGTTTTCTTGGGATGGCTGGATATTACCGTCGGTTCATCAAGGACTTGTCCAAAATAGCCAAGCCAATCACTGAGTTGTTAATGAAGGGGAAAGCATTCCAATGGACTCAAGCTTGTCAAGATAGTTTTGAAGAGTTAAAGAAGAGGTTAACCTTAACCCCAGTTTTGATATTGCCGAATGTGAGTAAAAGCTTTGATATCTATTGCAATGCCTCAAGACAAGGACTTGGATGTGTGCTCATGCAAGAAGGTCAAGTGGTAGCTTATGCATCAAGACAATTGAAGAAACATGAGCAGAATTATCCTATGTATGATCTCAAATTTGCAGCCGTAGTGCATGCATTGAAGATATGGAGACACTACATCCTTGGTCATAGGTGTGAAATTTATACGGACCACAAGAGTCTCAAGTACATATTCACACAAACGGACCTGAATTTGAGGCAACGAAGATGGTTGGAGCTCATCAAGGATTATGATGTGGGAAACAACTATCATCGAGGGAACGCTAATTTAGTGGCCGATGCTTTTTGAGTCAGAAAGGAGTAAGTCACCAGCTCACAGTTCGAGAATTGCCATCCAAGTTATGCAAGGAGTTTGAACAGTTGAATCTCAAATTTGTGAATAAGATGGGGATAATGGAATCAAATCTGACCTTGGAGCAAGAAATTTGAGAAGGTCAGACTAAGGATGAGGAAATTCAGGAAATCAAGGAAAGGACCCAAGAAGGGAGATAATTCAGATTTGATGAAGACGAACATGGTACTTTATGGTTTGGAAAGAGGATTGTTGTGCCCAATGTTAAGCATATTCGGGAAACAATATTAAAGGAGACACATGACTCACCTTACTCGATCCATCCCGGTTGTACAAAGATGTACAAGGACTTGAGGACATGTTACTGGTGGGATAGCATGAATAAGGACATAGCTGAATATGTAGCTTTTTGTGATGTGTGCCAACGAGTCAAAGCTAAACATCAAAGGCCGACTGGATTATTGCAGCCATTAAATATTCCGAAATGGAAGTGGGAAAAATTGGTATGGACTTTATAGTTGGATTACCGCGAACCTAGTCCGGTTATGACTCCATATATAAACAACCCTAGCCCTCCACCCCTATATAAACAGCCCAACACCCCACTTTTACATCTCTTTGCCACAATTGAAAGCACCACAAACCCTAGTTCATGGGAGCCACCACCAAGGGGAGATCCAACAGCAAGGAGGAGAAGGACATCAAGAAGAAGGATCAAGCAATCAAGATCTTCATTGACTTTACGTTCTTCATCACCAATTTACACTCAACTCTTCACCACCAATCCTAGATCGTCAAGATCCAATTGTTGTCTCCAAACTCTTGTTCCTTGGAGTTCTAAACACGTGGTATACCTTCTACTTTCTCTTTCCCATGTGAATTCAACCCCAATTCTCCAAATTCTCGTTGATCAAGAAAACCCTAACTCGCTGGCCCCTAGCGGACTAGTCCGGCATCTAGATTCGTTTAATGTTGAATTAATTCCAGATTGATGTAAATAAACTTGAAACCTGATCAAACTTGTTAAGAACCATAGTAATTGATTAGTAAACATTAAAATCAACTCACTAACAAGCTTCACTTTGCAATCGCATTAATCATGCCATGACATGTCATATTGAGTACTATATGGGTATTTATTGGTTGTAATGGTTGTTTTGTTTGTCTGTTGCACGGAATAGAAGGTGTTGCTCTAGAGGGTGCTGCCGAGGACCTCCAATACCAGGATTTTGAAGTATTTGACCCTAACTAGCTCAAGAGCAAGGCAAGTGTCCTTGAACACATTGATCCTAGTTTTTAAATGTTTTATTTTCAAAACTGCATGCTTGTTTCAAATTGAAGGGAAACCCATGATAGGTATTTACTAGTCTGGTTTGACCATCCTTGTCGCTTGGAATACATTATAGAGAGACGGGAAGAGATTTTCACCTTTTTGCTTCGCTCTAATTAATAGGAATGGGAAAACAACCAAGTTACTTGATTATAAATTAATCATATTATGGATAATGTACATTGATGAACATGGTTAATGGTAACATGGTAATGGGTGATCTAAGCAAGCATGGTATGTTGATGGGTTGGATGTTATGGTGGTTTGATTGCCTTGGATCTAAGGACCGGTTCATGCGAGAATAAGCCAGGACAATAGTGCCACCACGAGGCCAAGTATGGGTGCGGCGTAGCTGATTAATTACGGTATTGATAGTATTGTGCGGACCATTTGAAAGAGCCGGGAAGGGGAGTCGGATTGGGTTTGTATGAGTGGCAGGACTCCCTAGGATCTGAATGGCACAAGAGGGGGCCCTTGGTTTAGAATGTGCTCAGTTGGAGGCATCACCACCGGTGAAACCTCAGTGGGTCCATACATGCTAGTAGTTCCTTTGTAAAGGCTATTTTGTGATCTCTTGGCCATACACCTAAGGAAGGGTAATTGGCACAAGGAAGGTTTCTTTAGTCTTCAACGGGTGACGAAATCACGAACTTGTGGGTAAAGTGGTACACCCTTTGCATAGTGTTAAAAACTATCATGATAGTCGTGCTCCCGGTTAAGAGCACCTGGATGACCTACATGATTAGAGGGGACTTTGGATATGGGATGGTAATGGTTTGTAATATGGCAATGGTTATGAATTGAGTATTGGTAATGGATATGGTTAATGGTAATGGTGAAAATATGGAAAGGTTATGGAATAATGATTATGGACTTGCATCATGTTAATATTGTGGGATATGATGGGAATACTTCACATAGACATAGTATAATACTTTTCAAATGTTTTAATGCACTTTTCAGCAATTAGCCTTTATTTATTGTCGTCCTTTGTTTAAGATACATGTCATACTTTCCCACACTTGCTGAGTACGACATATACTCACCCTTACAATTCTCCCACCAACAGTTTCAGGTGATGTCTGGGAGTATCATGATGATAATGCGGAGTACTAGGCTGTGTACTGCCGTCGACTTGCATGTGGTGTTGCTTGGAGCCGCACTACCCTATTCGCTTAGTTTGCTTAATTAGATTATTTTCGCTGCATTAGTTTCCAGAACTATTAATATTGATCATTAGAATTTAATAATTTGAGCTTTGGTAATTATCTATTTATCATTTGTGAATCACTTGTGTATGTGTGTTAAACATCCTGGGCACATATATACTGCACTTGGTTCATTTTTTTTGAACTAGGTGTCACAGAATGTGGTGAGTTTGGATATTTTCATACAAATTGCCCTAACCTTTAGGGTTCTACTCCCCGTAATGAAAAGCAAACAAAGATCAGGTCCTCCTCTGCAAAAACAACAAGAAAAAGAAGGGTTTTACAAGTTGCCAATTGATCAAAAGTTTTGTTTCTGCACTTCAAGAACTTGGCTCGAGTGATGTGGACTCTAGAAGTGATGAAGATGAAGACACTTTGGCAAACATGTGTGGCATGGTGTGCAACTCAAGATCAAGAATGGAGGAAGCAGAACATAATAGTGATGATGAAGAGGTATGTCCCACTTGCGAAGAAATGAGTGATACTATTTCTCGTGGCACTGTTATACATAAGAAAGGGACACCAAACTTATAGAAAATTCTATTAAAATTGAATCACTAGAATATGAAATTAATTGGTTAAAATCTTTGATTCCTAGTGATGATTCTTGTTCCTTATGTAAGCTTATATATGAACAATTGTCCTCTTTAAGAAGTGCGCACACCTCCACACTTGATAGACATGAATTTGAAATTGAAAAGAACAAAAAACTTGCTGCACTAAATGATAAAAACATGAAAGATGTTTGTTGTCAAAGTGTGCGATCGACACTTCCCCCGATACTACTAAGAAATAGTCCGAGATGTTCTTTTTTAGGAGGGCCGTAACTCTAAGAACTCAAGAACAGAGGTGACATAGGGATTTTTACGTGGTTCGGGCCGCCGGAGTGTAATACTCTACTTTCACGGGAGTTTGTGTGTTGTATTGTGTATGTATGAGTATGCGAGAGTCTGGTCTCTCATGAGTGAGCGTCGGTTGGCCTCAACCCCTTTTCTCTTGTTGTGGCTACTTGGTCCTTTTATAGGTCAAGGGCCGACAACTTACATTATGACCGGGGTCCGACAGGTGGCCCGGTTTAGCTGGTCTTGAAAGCGCATTAACATGGTCCTGATGACACGATAATGGGTCTTCATAGAGCATTAACGTGGTCTTGATGACGTGTTAATGGGTCTTGATAGCATATCAATGCCGTCTTGAAGGTGTGGTCTTGATGATGCATTAATGTTGCCACGAAGGCGCGTTAATGTGTTCTTGAGTGTACATGTCGCCTTCATGAACCGTGGGGCACGTGGCAGCACCGGAGCCCTCCAGTAGAGAGGTCAGGTCCGGTGCTGCGGGATGCGTGGCAGGATCGGAACTCTCCTCAGCGGGGACGCTGGGTCCAGAGTCGCGGGATGCGTGGCAGCGCCAGACCTCTCCTTAGCGGGGAGGTTGGGTCTGAAGCCGCCGGACGCGTGGCAGCACCAGACCTCTCCTCAGTGGGGAGGTCGGGTTTGGATTCGTGGGACGCATGTGAGGATCGGAGTCACCCTTGGCAGGGAGGGAGGTTCGGAGCTATGGGACACGTGGTAGTATCGGAGCCACTTTTAGCAGGGAGGCAGGTCCGGAGCTGCGGGACACGCGGTAGCCTCTGGGTACCTCCCTCTTGGAAGGTGGAACTCAACGTCTTGTCTTCCTTGTATGCGGGGGTACCCGGTCTGCAGAATATCTATAGTGGCCCCCGAGCCCAACTCAGGAGAGGCGATGATCCCGTCGGTGGGGCCACCATCATCAACGCTAAGTACATCGATGGCGGGCCCCTTTGGAGGTGCTGGTGTTGGAGCTTGAGGTCCGACAGCAGAGCACAAAGAAGGGTGAACTAGGACCTGCACAATAGTAACAGTAAAAAGAGTAATACTGCTCACCGGTTACGATATTTCTGCTCTTAGTTTCGTTGTGGCTTAAAGACCTTAGTTGGGCTATGAGACCTGAGTAATTCAATGTGATAGTAACCGAGTACTGGTTGCTGCCTCGCTTAGGAGCGTGTGCTGTCCGGACCTGCCTTACTTTGACACAACACAATTATAGGTAGAGTGGCGTAATTAGGGTGTTGGACCATGCTAAGTCTTTAGAACACTCCGGACCTATCATTGGCATTGGTTTTCAAGCGTGTAGGCCATTTAGTGAGCACGGGACCCCAAATGAAAAAACTACCAAGAATACCCACACAAATGACAGGTACTACAAGCTACTCGTGTGTAGCAGGATAGCACAACTCCCACTATGGGCAAATAGAAAGATGTAACAGAGCGAAATGGGACAATATGCATAATATTGAAGCATAATTTTATAAACATGGTGACAGAATCCAGATTATGGTTATCGCTTTGTCCAGAAGCATGTGCCTTTCAGTCCCCGGTACTGAACCGCAATGATTGAGAGGAAGAGTGTGCTGGCTTAGGCTCATGGGGCATAGACTTATGGTGCAAGACAAGGCTAAGCAGGCTACACAAATTTGACCTCCCATGGAAATTAGTCTATCGGGGGACGTTCGACCCCCAATACTCAGCCACATCATTGGAAAGGTAGAGTGTGCATACTTAGGGTGCAGGACCAGGCTAAGCAGATAGCACACTCCAAACTCCCAGAACTCAACTGCAGGAAAGGTAGAGTGCGCATACTTAGGGTGCAGGACCAGACTAAGCAGGCAGCACACTTCTGACCCTCTATCGGCTTTATCTTTTCATGGGAGTGATCGTTCAGCGCGATAGGACATCGAGCAAGAAAATAACCAAAGAGACCATACACGTCACAAGTACCTTGTGTCGTCATTGTTGTTGTGGTCGCTGGTAGTCATTGTGTGGTGGCGGAAGTAGCCATGAGGCAAATTGTACAGGCTTAGGGTCACAGGGCACAAGCTTAGAGTGCAAGACCACGCCAAGCAGGCTGCACACTTTGGACCTCCCACTGGCAGCGTCGTTGTTGCGAGGGCGGTAGAAAGCCGTCGCATGTGAGAGCAGTAGCCATGGGAACCGTGACCGTGTGTCCGCCAGGTCACCCCACTATGGAGTGGGAAGTGGTGCCGTCCTCCCTGCTCCCTTCATGGCGGGAGGGTCGAGAGGAGCCAGTGATGGACTGAGGATTCACCATCATGGTGAGGCTCATCGCATCAATCCAAAAAATGTGCACCCTACTATACATGCCAAATGTTGTAGTTTTGCTAGAAGGAGGGCTCGCGCTGCAATCAGTGCATTCTCTGGACTTGTAGTCGCTTCAGGGATTGATGCCAGAACACCATCCTGCATCTGAGCAGCGGCTGCTGCTGCAGCATGTGGTGGTCTATTGTTCCCAAGCTGCTGTACTGCACCAGCTTGTGGATCTGTGGTTGGATCGCCACCAAGATGGCGAGAGGTGTCGCAAACTTCATTTCCTCTTCCAACCCGTGCATTCAGACCAGATGAAGCAGCATAGATGGTCACCATCATTGATCTTGAAATTCTTGAGAGGCCCCCTACCTGGCTCGCCAAATGTCGAACTGGTGCTAGAATGAGGGCACACGCTGTAATCAGCGCATTCTCTGGACTTGTGGTCGATTCAGGGATCAACACCAGAACACCATCCTGCATATGAGAAGCTGCTACTGCAGCAGGTGGTGGTCCGTTGTTCCCAAGCTGATGCGGTGCACCAACTTGTGGATCTGTGGCTGGATTGCCACTAGGATGGCGAGAGGCGTTGCCAACTTCATTTCCTCTTCCAGGCCGTGCATCCGGACTAGAGGAAGCAGCAGCGATGTTCACCATCGTTGATCTTGAAATACTTTAGAGGCCCCCTACCTGGCGCGCCAAATGTCGAAGTGTGAGATCGACACTTTCCCCAGTACTACTAAAAAGTAGGCCGCGGAGGTTTTTTAGGAGGGGCGAATTCTCTGGACCTACGAGATAGATGAACACGGGTGAATACGAGGGATTTTTACGTGGTTCGGGCCGCTAGAGCGTAATACCCTACATCCACGGGATTTTGTGTGTTGTATTGCATATGTGTGAGTATACAAGAGTTTGTTCTCTCATGAGTGAGTGTCTGTTGGCCTCAACCTTTTCTCTCTAGTTGGTGGCTGCTCGGTCCTTTTATAGGTCAAGGGACGGCAGCTTACGTTATGACCAGGGTCCGACAGGTGGCCCCGGGTTAACTGGTCTTGAAAGCGCATTAACATGGTCTTGATGACACTTTAATGGGTCTTGATAGCGCATTAACAAGATCTTAATGACACGTTAATGGTTCTTCATAGAGTATTAATACCACCATGAAGGCGTGGTCCTGATGACACATTAATGTTGTCTTGAAGGCGCGTTAATGTGGTCTTGAGTGCACACGTCGCCTTCATGAACCGCAGGGCACATGGCAGCACCGGAGCCCGCCAGCAGGGAGGTCGGGTCCGGTGCTGCGGGACACACGGCAACACTAACCTCTCCTCAGCGGGGAGGCTAGGACATAAGCCGCGGGATGTGTGGCAGCACCAGACCTCTCCTCAGCGAGGAGGTTGGGGCTGGAGCCGGAGGACGCGTGGCAGCACCAGACCTGTCCTCAGTAGGGAGGTTGGGTTCAGAGCCATGTTGATGTTTCTTACGTCACAGATAATAATCCGCAAGCACACGGAAACTGTCGTGTAGCACTTCCCCTTAAGAGAGTATTCCAAGATTATCGAATCTAAGGAACGTGTGTGTAATCTTACGATCTAATCCACCCAAGGACACAAAGTTGTCTGGTAGGCAAGGAAGAGAGAGGATTTCAAAGTATTGATTCTAATTCAAAGGAATTTACGGTAGCTGCTTGCTCTGGGCACGGGTTTACTCCTAGCAACTCTAGGACGACTCCCGACAAGAGCCTATGACATAGCCAAACGTGGAGGATTACTAAGGACAGATGGGGCTGTCACCACCTACTGCCTACCTCTTCAATCTGTGGGTCTACGAGATATTCACTGGTGATTTCTAACCTAAGCACCACGCTTACATTCTAAATCACAACTCTAGTTGTTTCGAACACAAAGCTACAACTATAGCCTCTAATGAATTAAAGCAATGAACCCACAAGTATCTACTTGTGCAAACTACTATGAATTGAGGATTAAACTTGAATTGAATTCACAAAGGATTATTTTATTTGAATAACACCTTTGTAGGGGTACAAGTGTATAAGAGGGACTTGACAAGCCCAAGCCTCCTTATACTAACTCTTCACCACACTCTCCTTCTACTTGGTAGCCTCTAGGACTACTCTAAACCTTAGGAGTGGTATTCTATTCTCAACTTTTGGTGTGTGTGCGAAGTGAGGTGTGGGGTTCTATTTATAGAGGGAGAAGGGTCGGTTCCCACCACAAAAAGCGTGCAAATCAGTCTTCATCGCAATCAGGGCACCACAGGGAGTCGACACGTGGATGCTGACCGAGTTTGGCGCCAGGAAGGGTTCGGCCAAACCCCCTAGTCGGCCAAACTGGAAGTTGGACCAATTACAGTGTGCTTCCTTAGGTTGACTTTTAGGTAGGTCCCATTGACTGATATGGGTGCTACATCGTTGGATGACCTCGTATACTTCTGTTTGTGGGCCATTTGATCCATGTGATGACACGTTGCGTCGCTGATTCTTCAAAATCCAATTTTATGGATTACTCTCTGCATGTCTTGGTATTTTGGGTCTAAATTCACCTGCATACAAATAAACACCAACACTTATGGAATTGGTTAGTTTTTAACCCTAGCACTATGTTGTGTTTCTTTTTTGTGCACATTATGAAGTGAATTTATGGTCTAAATATTGCACTTAAGGACCGTCAACAAACTCCCCCACACTTAGTCTGTTGCTCGTTCTCGAGTGAAGGCAACAAAAAGAACTAAGGTGGTGTCATAAATTTGCTTATGAGATAGAAAATGTGAATATTAGATATTTCAACTTTACCTCAATTCATGAATTCCCTTTGTGGAATGTGGCTACCACATCAACCTTGGGTGTTTGAAGAGTGGAATGGTTGGAATGTATTTCTCTTGGATCTCCCCCTGCTGAAATTTTCCGACGATTTGCTATATTCGGAAAGTCAAAGAAACAATTGCCCTTATATCCCATTTGGACTCACTCAAGTCTCTCAAAGTGTTTTTATCCTCACCTTGGCATGTTGTGCCAATTTTGTCCCTATACTACATATGGCTATATCTGGAGCTTGGTAAGAATAAACGTGGCACACATTGCAATTCATATATTACTAAGTCAAAAACTTGATCTTATGAGAGACTTATGCAACAAACAAATTGACAAAGAAAATCCTCGTGCACATGAATGGAATGGATATATGTGGACTCCATGGTTTTCTCTCTTTAAGGTTGAAACATGTCTACTCTCTTCTTCTCTCTTTTTTTGGCATTCTTCCTTATTTGAAGAGTAGATGTTTTTTTGAATTCTGTAGCCATGTCTTCTACTCCTTTTTATTTTTCTAGAGATATTTTGATGACCAAAATGTATGAAGTTTCTTTATTGGACGAATGAATGGTGGATGCAAACTCTCAAGTGAGAAGTTTTGCATGAATAAGGTGCACAAGAATTTCTAAGTATAAAGTTCACGCATGTCACTCAATTGGGTAAGGAGTTTGACGAAGTTCAATGAAAAACAAAGTGGCATATGCATGTGGTTTTTCAATAATTTGTATCATACGGCCGTGGTGGGTATTTAAATTTCCAATGAGTGAATCAGGCAAAGTTCAAGACTCCAAATTTTTGCAAACATCAAAATCAATTTCAAGCAAAGAGATATCTCCTCGAATAACTCATTTACCATATCACACTAATCAAATACTTAGATGACGTGTTTTTCCTACTTTGCTTGTGGGAATGATAAACCAGACAATAGTCAAAATATAAAGTATTCAAGTTTTCAGCTCAAGCAAAATTTGACTACCAAGTTTTAAATTTTAATTGTTGGGTTGAATTGCTTTCAAATATTAAGTATTAAATATCAAACCAACTCAAATAGTAATGTAGCATGCATATTCAGGGGTAAGAGATCCAAACCGAATTCGTGGAGCGAAACATAGCCGTGTGGGGCCCACACCAGGGCGGCCGACCCCCTTATGGCCTCTCTGCTGCTCTGTTTCGTCATGTCGAGTCGTATGTTCGTTTGCAACGTGTTTTGAGATGCAATGCTATTTTTGCACGTCGGGATTTTGCGAATTTGGGGTGCCTCCCCCACACTTATTCCCTGAATTCTTTACTGAAAACAAATAAACTAAAGGAAGAACTTTACTGGGTTAGATGAATCGGTAAGTTCATTTTATTGAACTCAAAATATGGGGATACTTACATTATTCAATCTAAATTTAATGAAATAAAAATTTGGAATAAAACTAAACCTAAACTAGTAAGCATCCTATGCAGTCGAGACATCTAAATTATGGAGCGTTGTAGATGTTGGGCTTCCCAATGACATTGTATAAGCGTCGCAGCTTGGCGCTCATGCCACGGCGAACACCATCAATCTCCTCCTTGAGGGATATGAGCTCATCCTTCAGTTCTGCCCTCTCAATGCGCCCTTCAACCACTAAGTATGATAGCTTATTGTCCTCTAAATGGAGAGAAGGTAACTCCTTAGAAAGTTGTGCCACTTTAGGGGCACGAGGAGATATCCCATCGTTGTCCTCAAATTTGCCAGGTGGCCCTCTGATGGCAGGCGGCGAGAGGTGACACCTAATTTTGGAAGGTGTCAAGCCCGTCGATTCCTCCATCGCCAAATTATCCCCTTGCTTGGAAAAGCCTTTTCCATATCCTCTTTCAGGCTGGCTCACCCCATGGATAATGAGGCGTTGTCCCACACACTCAGGCGAGGTACGCATAGGTTACTTGTAGTGGTGGCCCACTACGTCACCGTCCTTGGTCTTCAGAGTGTACATGAACTCCTCGCCAGGCTGGAGCTTTGGGAGAGACCCATATTTTTTTTGGAAAAAGACGGGCCTTGATTGACTTAAGGCCAGTCAGAGTCTGATGATGTGCAAGCATCGATGACTTCATGGGCGTCCTCTGAGGGGAGAGCAACCGTGCAGCACCACGAGGCATGGTGCTACGCCCATGCAAAGTCGTCGTCGATGGCGGAATCATGGCGAGAGGTATGACATCTAATGCCATATCGGACTCCAAATCGAGGGGGGCTTTCATTGTTCGGCATGATGTCTACGCTCAGGTTGAAGGTTGAGCTAGAGTGGGGATGACACAAAATTTTCTTGTCGGCCATGACTTGGATGGGAGGAACATGAGATGAATTTTTTTGCATGGTGCAAGGTTCCCCTCTCTGTTCCTGTCGATAAATAAGCGGGAAAGCACGATATCACCGAGTGTCTTGTTGAGATACGTCGGGAGAGTCCGCATGAGAAAACAGAAAGTCAATGACGCAAGGGGGAGGTCGACTGAACCCTTCCTGGCTCCATTCGGGCTAAGTTTTCGTGGGTTTGCTTAATGGGCCCCATAGATGAATAATTGGATGGGTCCATTAATTAGATGCGGAGAATTTATACAGAATTTATAGAAACGGCATGAAAATCAATAATATTTATCACGTCAATTTCTTTTTTCCGCCTCCTTCTCTTGGGATTCAAGAAATAATTTAAGTTAGTATCCATACACTTTAAATAGATGATCATCATCACCTTGGAGTGTGAATGCTCCATGGGATGACTTTTCTACCACAGTGAAGGGCCCTTCCCATTTACTTCTAAGCTTCCCATGTCCAAAGAATTTAACCCTAGAATTGAAGAGTAGAACTTTATCTCCGGGTTTGAACTTTTTAGGCGTAATCCTCTTATAATGCCACCTTTTAGTTCTTTCCTTGTAGATTTTGGCACTATGGTACGCCTTATCACTCCACTCTTCCAACTCGGAGAGTTACTTCAATCGGTGTTTTCCTGCTTTGTGAAGGTCCATATTCCACCACTTGATGGCCCAATAGACTCTATGCTCCAACTCTACAGGAAGATGACAAGTCTTCCCATAGACAAGTTGGAAAAGAGACATGCTGATAGGAGTTTTGTAGGCAGTACAGTATGCCTACAATGCGTCAGGTAGCTTATGCTTCCATCCCGTTCCCATTTCCAAGACAATCTTTTGCAGAATATTCTTAATTTGCTTATTTGATGTTTTTGCTTGACCACTTGTTTGTGGGTGGTATGGAGTAGCAATATTATGCTGGACACCAAGCTCCCTCAAAAAGTTTCGGAAGGTCTTATCTATGAAACGAGACCCTCCATCACTTATGACCATTCGGGGAGTGCCAAAGCGCGGAAAAATGATCTCATAGAACATTTTCCTAGCTTGCTTGGAATAAGCATTCTTGCATGGCAAAGCTTGGACCCATTTTGACACATAATCTACAACAACCAAGATATACTCGCAATCATAGGACCTAGGGAAAGGTCCCATCAATCAATACTGCACACGTCAAATAATTCCAGTTGGAGATTATATGTTAGGGGCATCGCATTGCAAGCTGAGATTCCTCCATGCTTTTGGCATTTCCAACACCTGCGAATGAATTCTTTTGTATCTTCATACATAGAAGGCCAATATAATCCACTTTGCCAGATCTTTGCCTAGGTATGGTAAACACCGTAATAGCCACCACAAAGGCTAGAATGGCATTTCTCAATAATCTTGGTGCCTTGGATCGATGGGACGCACCTTCTAAGAAGGCCATCGGCACAAAGAGATAGAGGTATGGGTCATCCCAAAGTTTTGTATGACTCTCATAGATGAGTTTCTTTTTGTTTTCCCCTGGTGGTACGTATCTCGTGACCATGAAGTTCACGATATCCACATACCAAGGGTGAGAGGCAATCACCTTGAGAAGCATATCATCTTGTAGGAAGTCATTGATAGGAATGTCCATGGTTTGAGTGACTTCCATACGCGAGAGATGATCTGCCACAAAATTCTCTACTCCTTTATTATACTTGATTTCTAAGTCAAATTCTTGGAGTAGAAGAATCCAACTAATTAGCCTTGGTTTAGCCTCCTATTTGGCGAGCAAGTACTTCAAGGCAGCATGGTCTGTACAGACTATGACCTTGACTCCAACCTAATAGGACCTAAACTGATCGATAGCAAAAACTACAGCCAATAGCTCTTTTTCAGTTGTGGCATAATTGAGTTGAGCTCCAGTCAGAGTTTTGCTAGCATAGGCTATTGCATGATGCTTTTTATCTTTGGTTTTGCCTAGGATAGCACCAACAGCATAATCACTAGCATCACACATGATTTTGAATGGCAGCGTCCAATCGAGAGGTTGAATGATTGGAGATGAGATGAGTGCCTTTTTTTAGTGTATCAAATGATTTAAGACATTCATCATCGAAATCAAAGGGAGCTTCCTTAGCTAGTAGGTTAGTGACGGGTCTAGCGACTTTTGAGAAATCTTTGATGAATCACTGGTAGAACCCCGCATGGCCTAGAAAGCTGCAAATTCCCTTAACATTGATAAGAGGTGGAAGTTTTTCAATGACTTCAATCTTTTCTTTGTCCACCTCTATCCCTCTCTCGGACACTAAGTGTCCAAGAACGATACCTTCACGGACCATGAAATGGCACTTTTCCCAATTAAGTACAAGGTCCTTCTCTTGACATCTTTGTAAGTTCTTTTCTAAGTTTTCCAGACAATGATCAAAAGTTTTCCCATAGACAGATAAATCGTCCATGAAAACTTCCATGATCTCCTCAATCATGTTAGAAAAGATAGACATCGTGCATCTTTGAAAAGAGGCAGGAGCATTACACAGTCCAAAGGACATACGCCGGTAGGCATATGTAAGACCTATATGTGCTGAATACATTGGCTCGTCGTGAATATACTTGGCTTTGATGATAAAATTTTTGAATATCACCAAAACACCTTTTTATCAAGGTCCGACTATAGCTCCGAGCTACAGCAAGGTCTGACGATAGGTCCGGCTTGTTTTGGGTAGCTCCGGCTACGTTAGAAACTAGGTCCGACTTCTTGGTAAGCTCCGACTAGCTTTGGTTAGCTCCGGTGAGCTTTATCTTTAGCTCCGGTATGTCTTTGATAGCTCCGACGTACTTTGTCTAGCTCCGGTTTTAGGGTTGACTAGTTCTGACTAGTTTTGGCAAGCTCCGGATCTAGGATCTACTAGTTTTGGCAAGCTCCGGATCCAGGATCTACTAGTTTTGGTAAGCTCCGGCAGGTGCTTCTTTGTACTAGTTTTGGTAAGCTCCAGCAGGTGCTTCTTTGTACTAGTTTTGGTAAGCTCCGGCAGGTGCTTCATTGTACTAGTTTTGGTAAGCTCCGGCGCTAGGTTCTACTAGCTCTTGTTAGCTCCGGCTCAAGCTCCGGGTTGCTCTGGCAAGGTCCGGAACTTGATCAAAGTGCTTCTGCTTTTCATTTGCATTGTTTCGTACTTGCTTTACAAGATTGGAAAGATTGCTTAGTATTCATTTGCTAAGTTTTTGGTGTGTTTTGGATGATATGGTTGATATCGTTTCTACCGTGGTTTTGCAACATGCTTATGTGAGGTTCTCACGTAAGGTGTTGTGTTCGGAACTAACGTGAGTCAAGTCGAGGACTTGGGCTCGTATGGATTGTTTGTTTGTTCATGTGCAGGTGTTGCTTGAGTTCAAGTCATGGCTGGTGACAGGATCCATTGGACTAGTCTCAGGAGGAGATGAGGTTCCAACAACCAAGTTCGGGAGGAACTGTGGTTGAGCGGGTCAGGAGGTCGCGCAGGATGATTGAATCAAGGGCAGTGCATATGAAGGTCGAAGGAAGGTATTCGCACGTATGCATGAGGTGCATGACGTGGCAATATGCTTCTAGAGACGGATTATGGAAGGAAGATCTGATCGGAAGGATTGGATCGTATCGGTTGAAGACTTAGGCTGCTAGCTGAGTCGGTTATGGCTTGATATGGAAATATCGAGTTGGTTATATTAGGATTTCATGTGTGTCACGTATTTGAGTTGTTTAGGAATGTGGGATACGTTCCTAAGGTGTTTGGAAGTCTTAAGATTGCTTCTATCTGCGTATAGAAGAATCTTGAGCAGTTATGGAAAGATCCGATTGTGATCGGATTAGGATTGGAGTCCTAGTTGAGATTGGGATGGCCTAAGGGCTGGTTATATAAGCGAGGGAAGGCCAAAGCTCTTGTTGGAGACGACTTTGGGGCTGTTCCTCTTGTGTTCTATTGAATAAAATTCATAGTTTGAAGGAACTTTTGTGCCTTTTTCGTCCGACTTGTTCCAGACAAGTTTTACTCGTCGAGTTTCTGGACAGCACTACCTTTCATTGGTGGTTTTATCATAACTCGAGTTTTGCTGATCCAATTGACTTGATTCTTTTTGGGTTGTCTTCACAACTTGATCATATATCATCTGTCAAAATTTCACAGTCATTGGATTTGTGGTTTCTGAGCTACACGAGTTTCTTTGCAGCATTCCAGAAACTGTTTTTCTCGGGTAGGTCAGATTGACCATAGTCTGATCTTTCGATCATAACTTGAGTTTTTCTCGACGGATCTGAGTAATTCTTTTTGTGTTGTCTTCGTGACTTGATTCTCTCTGATAACTATCACTTTTGTCACGGTGAAACACGTTTAGATTAGTCTCACACACGAATTCTTTAAATAGATCGTTTTTCTACCGAAGGGATTGGGGTTTTATTGTTTCCGCTGCGTAAGATTTTTAAATCTACCATTCACCCCCCCTCTGGTAGCTTTTCACGTGCTCTTCGATCCTACAATTGGTATCAGAGCCATGGTGCTCTAATCTTTGTGATTTGCACGTGTTTTGACTAATCATCATGGAGAAGTACTCCGCCAAACCTTGTGTGTTTGCTAGTATTGATTTTCAGGTTTGGAAGGCACGCATGGAGGCTTTCATCCAGGCACAAGGATTTGCTATATGGGAGAAGGTGTATAAGCCTTATGAAGTGCCACCTAATGATCAAGTCACGGCCACAAACCTACGGGACGTCGACAACAACAACAAAGCCCGAAACTTGATCATCCAAGGACTCACTCAAAGCGACTTTGACCGTGTCGCGCACCTCCGGTCAGCATACGATGTCTTGAGAGCTCTCTATGATTATCATGAAGGCTCCAACACAATCAAGGAGGTAAAACAAGATATGTTCAAGAAAGAATATATGCGTTTTGAGATGCAACCAGGTGAGTCGATCGATGACCTCTTTGCTCGTTTCAATAAAATTCTCAGCAACTTACGTAGTGTTAATGTAAATTTTTCTGATGCTGAGAATGCTAGACAACTTCTTAGTGCACTAGACATGTCAATTTGGGAGATGAAAGTAACATCTATTCGTGAATCAACTGTCATGAGTTCTCTTACATTAGATGTACTTTATTCTAAACTAAAAACTCATGAAATTGACATCCTAGCACGTAAGAACCCAAACAAGTCTATTGCATTTGTCTCACAACGTGATATGTCTAGCTCCGGCCAATCATCATCCTGCAATACTCTTGCTTTGTTGTCCTCACTAACCCTGGAGCAGATCGAAGAAATTCCAGAAGAGGAGTTGGCACTCATCTCTACTAGATTCTCAAAAGCATTGCAAAATGTGAGAACTAGAAGGAGAGGAAGCTCCGGACCTCAACGCTGTTTTGAATGCGGTAAAATAGGACACTTTCGTACAGAATGCCCTAAACTTTCAGGTCCGACCACCCGGGAAGAAAAACAATGCAAGGTCCAGACCTCCTCTGGAAATTCCAACAAGAAGAAGAAAGGTACCATAGGACGCAAGATGATCAACAGCTTCATCACCGCACTTCAAGAGCTCAATTCAAGTGACATAGACTTTGAAAGTGATGAAGAGAATGATGACCTGGCCAACATATGTTTCATGGCGGGCAAAACAAAATCAAGATCAAGTCAGGAGGAAGCAGAACACAACAGTGATGATGATGAGGTATGTTCAACCTGTAATGAAATGTGTGATGCTATTTCCCGTGCCACTGTTATTGTCAAGAAAAAGGACAAAAAGCTTAGGGACAATGCTGCTAAAATTGAATCACTAGAATCTGAAATTAACCGTTTAAAAACCTTGATTCCTAGTGATGATGCATGTCCCTCATGTGACTTGATCTATGAACAATTGTCCTCCCTAAGAAGTGTACATTCCTCCACTCTAGACAGACTTGATGAAGAAATTGAAAAGAACAAAAAGCTTGCTGCACTTAATGATAAAAACTTAAAAGATGCTTCTTGTTCTACAGATGATTTGCATTGTTCTGCATGTGAAAATCTTGATAAGAAACTAAAAGATGCAATGAATGAAATTACCATTCTGAACAATGCTTTACGATCTCATGAAGTTAAAAATTGTTCCAATTGCAAACTAAAAGGAAAAACTTCATGTGCAAACTGCCTAGACTTGTCTAAGAAACTTGATGACATGAATAGGACACTAGGTCGGTTTTGTAATGGGAATAAGAATCTAAACTTGCTGCTGAACTCTTCCAAGTCTTGCAAAGATAAAACTGGTTTAGGTTTTGATTCTCATTCTCATGCTACGGCACATCCAACCAAAATTGTAAAGTCATTAGGAAGTGGTTTGATTCAAACAGTTCCTAAACAAAAAGGAGTGGTTTTCAAATCTGCAGGAGTGATGCCTCATTCGGTTTCAAATAAAAATATTGCTTGCTCATCTAGACATGAACACAAAGATAAATTTCATTGTACCTTCTGTGGTAGAGATGGTCATGTCATAGATTTTTGTTATAGACTAGCTAAACAACAAAAAAAGGAAAGAAAAATTGCTAGATCTTATAACTTTCATGCAATTAGAAAAACACAACCTGCTTTAGTGAGTCGGAAATTTGAAAAAGTAGCTTCCGGACCTTCTGGTAAGAAATCCGCAAAAGCAGCTCCGATAGTTCCGATAGCTCCGAGAGCTACCAGATCTTCTGTTGTGTAAAAGCCCGCTTTTCGGAAGAACAAAAATGTAAAAATGTGAACTTAAATTTTTTTGAAAATGAACTTAGAAATCCAAACTCACATGTATCACGTGCGTTAACCCATGTTCACTACAAATATGGACTTGTTAAAAACTTAAAATCTTAATAGGAATTATTTCAACCCTAAAATGGGACATTCAAAAATATTCAAATCTCATGCCGTAAATTTTTCCATGACCTTCTAATATTCCAATTAGACTCTCGGTAAAGTTTCAAAATTTTTGAAGCACGTTTTCCATTTATTGGACACGTACTGAGAGTTTAATCAACGTCGACTTTAAATTTAAACTTTGTGCTCAACCTTGTCCAAATCAACTCCAAATTTTTCCTGAGGTCCCTTATGGTTCAAAAAGGTTAACTTCAAAGTTTCAGGATTTTTGAACCTAATCTACTATTTATTTCCTTGGGTCAAGTATCACCACTTGAATTCAAATTCAAATCTGAGTTCAAATTCAACTTGCTCAGTTTTGAAATCTGATTGCACCATAAAATTCTCCACATTTTATTTAGTCACTGGGCCAAAGTTGACTATTTTTGAAGCATGTTTGCTAGCCTATTTGAATTTTGGAAAGAAGAAGAGGGAAGTGGGTCCCACAGGTGGTCCCCACCTGGCAGGTCGGCACCGGCTTCCTCTCTCCTCCCCTGCCTCCACACGACCGCGTGCATGTGCCACCGCGATGGCCACCGCGACGTTCCCGGTCCTTATCACCGCGCTGAGCCGACCCTCTCGGTCCTCATCTTCGCGCTCATCACCTCCCGCTCCGCTTCCTCTCCCAGGCCGCGCCGCCGTATGCCGCTCGCCCGCCCCACACGCCGCCGGCCGCCTCGGCCCGCTAGCGCCCAGCCACGACGACGGCCGCCTGCTCCTTCCGTCGGCCGCCGGCCTTCCCCTGCTCGAGCGCGCCTCCTCGTCTCCTCCCTGGCGCCGCTTCGCCGCCGGGTCGAGCCGCCCCGTCGCCGCACTGCCTCTGGTCCCAGCAGCGCTGCGCCCCAGCTCCTCCCTGCCGAGCCGCCCCCAAGCACCGCTCACGCCGGCGCTCCATCTCCTGGCCACCGTGGCGTCGCTCCACGTCCGCGCCCCACGCCGGCCGCCTCCTCGTAGCCCACGACGCTCCCGACGGCGCGCTCACCGCCGCCTCGTCCCCCGGCCACCGGCTCCCGCCGCCAGCGCCTGCCTCTGGTGCTGTCCCCGAGCCGCGCGCCCCCGCTGGCCCGCATCGCCCAGCCGCCTTGCCGCCGGCCAGCGCAGCTCCCCCACCGGCCGCCTCCTCGTCTCCCCGGCTGCACCTCGCCCTGGGATCTATCTCCTCACCGGCACCACCCCACGCCAACGCCGTGCTCGCTCCTGCTGCCTTCGACCGCAGCGCCTCCCTTGCCGCCGCCCTGCTCCTGTGCAGCCCCTCAGCCGCACTTGCGAGCGCCGTTCCAGCCCATGTGCCATGGCCATGGCCACTCCAAGCCGCCGCTCGCCGTGGTCCTTGCAGCTCGCTGCAGCACCTCGCCCCGCCAAGCCGCGGCAACCGCGTTCCTCTTGTCAACGCCGTCCGCCGGCTCTCTCTGCCGTTCACCATGACGCCATGTCCGCGTTCCACGCCGTGGCTATGTCCTGGAAGTAAAGCAAGTGATGGGCGTAACAGAGGAGATGCAGGAACACACCTTTGACACCATGGTATCGACAACTGGCTCAAGGTTAGCTCTGATTTATGCAAAGATTAGTTGGGACCGAGCTGCAGCCAAGGTGTTCGATGAAATGGTTACAAGGCGAAACTAAGTGTGTTGCCATTCGATGCTGGTCTATGGATGCAGGTCTATTCTGGGGTGGCAATTGACAAGTACATGTGCCAAGATACCCTTTGAATGACGATGACGCGGTGGAACTCAAGTACACACCCAAGATGTTCGGCGAAATGCCTACAAGGTGAGCCTTGCCCTGAAATACCTTGCTTGATGTCACCGACGTCCGTTCGTGGTGATCGCTAAGATTACTCATATGTCGTCAAGCCGTACGTCCATGTTCCGCGTTAATATCATCTCTATAGGAGTCCCCAAGTTGACCTCCTTTGTCGTTTGTATCACGTCAGCCGGTCCGTACGTGCTCGTGATGCTCCACCATGAGTCGCGTCGACGTCGTTGACCATATGACGTCGTCGTGACGCTCCGAGCCGTCATCGTGTCCTGGCATCGAGATGAAGGATGCTTGTGATGTGTGTGGTGCTGAAACACCAGCACGACTCGTCGTACAATGGTCGTTTAGCCAAATTAGGGTTTGGTCAAGGCGAGACTCGTCGAGTCCTAGGTGTAGCCTAGATGCTAGATGAAGTGCCTTCTAGGTCAAACCGAGTGTATTGGTGACCACCGATGACCTAGGGTAGAATACTGCGAGAACGTTGCGACCGACGAGGAGAACTAGTCCAAGTGGAACCTTGGATAAGAATTTCTTAGTCGTGTCGAGGACGTTTCCTTTCCGTTCGCAGAATTGCTTAACTTGGTGTACCCCTTCTTCGACGGTAGGTTCGTCGAGTCTTTTGTCGACAACTAAGTCGAGTCCCTAACTCTTCGACTCATGAAGTGGTGTTCGAGATTCCGCTCACCCCTTTGACGAGTCCGGGTCGATGTGAACCTCGCTAATCCGATCTTCCCGTGATGGCAAAGCATGACCGTCACGACAAGGTCTCGCATCATGTTCGAGTTCTAGGAGTTCACCGAGCTCATCTGGACAATCTTGCAAAGGACACTGCAATAGTGTCACGTAAGCACTTGAACAATGCTCGAGAAGCTTGCCGTAGAAACTACTTTACCTAAAGGTCATTTTAACGTTGTCTCGGTATTCACGTTAGGTTAACAAGGCTCGTTATGATGTCTTAAGTCCAAAGAATGTTGACCTCACTTCACTCCCAAGTGTCGCTAGGGTTTCACCCTGGTTCATCCTTATCAGGACCCTGCGATCACACTTGTCACGTAATTAGGTTTACTCCTTAATGAGTTTGTGTAACTTCACTGGTCGACTTCTAAGTAACAACCTCTTGTTGCACAATTCACTCATGCCTTAAGCTTTCAATGCTCCATCTTGACTCTTAGGTCATCCTTACCCTACCAGTCCAACACTTCCACACCATTCAGATGTATCGTCCTTGAGTGGCATAGCGTCGAGTGTTGAGTGCCAAGTTGCAATGTGTGCTTACATTGCACCTTTCAATTCACATCTCGATACTACTATGACCACTTGACTTCATCCTTTGTTCATTCACACAACAGAGGCATATCTGTCCTTCCTAGTCGAACTCCTCATTCTTAGAGTTTACACAACCCCGTGGAGTCTTTTCTTAAATTACTTAATTACTTAATTACTTATATGCATATCATGTCGATAGGAAACGTGATGGTAGGTGATCGACGAGGAGCTTCGCTTGGAGGAGAAGGCCAAGGTGTTTCCACTGAGGTTCCATGGCAGGTTCTCTGGAGGAAGATCAAGCCCTAACAATTGACATTTGTTCAGTCGCAAACTAAGGCAAGCCCCGGTTTGCATTTAAGTCGTTTATAAACTTTTGCTTTATCACTACGATGAGTGGTATATGAATTGTGCATTACGTTTAGGGTGAATGATACTCCACAGGCATGACCAAAAATCCCAGGGTTTATTTGGCACGAGTTACAGTTTGACCTGTAGTAACTGCTTTGCTAATGCATAGGAAATCCGGTAGAAGTCGAGTAGTTGGAATCTACTCGCGAGAGGTGTATCTCACAGGATTGGTTGAATAGAAAATGGCTTAATATAATGAAATTGAGACCGGGCAGGGAATGGATAGGAAGCGGCGAGAATTGAGTCTCGGTCGCATAGCCCTGCCTGTGTCGATTAAGGCCCGTCCGTATGCAGCCCCTTCGGACAAGCTTGAATTGTACCGGCAACATAATGGACATATGGAATCCAATAAACTGACGTAGCTTGGTCACATGGGTGTCGAGGCATACCGTTCCGTTTTATAGGTGTGGGTTGAGGGTAGCAAGGTGTAAATCCGCTGGTGGGCACGTCAGAGTACGCCCCACGCAGGGACCTCCTGCCCGCGACGGATCGACCGGTTCGGCATTTGAGTGTCTTGCGAAAGGTTGCCATATACGCCTAGTACTGAAGTGTTATGTAGGTACGGGTGTGCTCGCTGACAATTCCGAACGACGTATGTTTCGTGTTGTCCGGGTGTGTCCTGATTGCAATCACTGTCCCTCGCAGTAATAGAGTACCACTTGTTCACTGAGCGGTGACGTAGTAAATAGTAAAGAAGCCAGAAAATCATATTGTATTGAATTATAATTACTTTGCAACCTTGTATGATTTAGAGATAGTACAATTAAAAGTTCACAGTTTCCCCATACTTTAGCTGTAATAGCACTATGTGCTTTGGGCATGTCATATCATCGGTAAAGCGTTTCTTGTTTGATTGTGGAGCACATGATGTGCCGTGCTCAGAGAATGTCATTTGCTACTTAAAACTTGATTATAAGGATCCACTTGTAGGCGAGTCATTTATGCTATTCCTTACCTATGTTTAGTGTCCCATTGCATCTGTCTAGTGAGACGGTTAAGTCTTGCTGAGCCTTATGCTCACGTTTGCGCTTTAACGATTTTTGCAGGTATTAGTTTTATTTCTGCTGTTTAGGTTGTACACGAGACTCGAGGTGTCGAGATAAATCTCATGTGAGCCACGCCGCTGCTGTTTGTTCTTCGTGTTGCTAGTGAGAATCGTCCTAGGGAATGGCCGCCTTCTCTCCTGCTTAGTTAGGTGAGATTATGAGTATGTATTTTCCGCTGCGTGTGTACTCCTATTGTACACTCTTTTGTAAACTCTTCTTATTATGAAATGAAAACTTTATATGTTTTGGTATCCTTTTCGTGTGTGTTGTTAGGTGCCGCATCGCACGGCACCACCCAATGAGATCCTCGGATGTGTGGACTCTGGTCCCCACAGACATGGTATCAGAGCTTCATTGGGAATAGCACGCTCGAAAAAAAGCCTATTTTCAAAAAAACTCCGAAGTAGTCGAGTGAGGATTAGCTATATGCCCATTAAGGACTATTACTAGTATAAGTTATAAAGGTGGTGAACTAACTTGTTATATTATTCCGTAACGACGCTCCGTCTTCAAGGTAAGAGGTAAGGTACGCCGCCGAGAGCGGATCAATCTCGGTAAACTCTGCATACGAGATATGGTATGTGAAATTTCCGTGGCTTAGCACGGAAAGTCAATATGAGTCTCTGAAACTTTCCATGTTTCTGAGAACATATGACACGCGGTACCCCAGCGTGACACAAAAATTAGTGGGAGCCCCCGTCGGGTGGTGTATAACCCGATAGTATGCATCTCTAGAACCATTCATGTTCTATGGGATCATGCGAAACACGTATGCCCGAGCGTGTATAAGCCGGATCGTACGGGAGTCTTTGCTGTACAGACGTATTTACAGCCATGTACCTCGAGACATGGCCTCACTCGAGGACGACTCACGCCAGAGTCGTATGCATTTACTTTTAATTATATCTTATTGTGATTGCCTGTCGTGTTTCCCCGTGCCGCCCTTGAGGTGTGAAGGTGTGAAAGGGGATTGTTTGTCTTCTGCAGGTACACTAACTCCGGTAGCAACCCGTGTAGAATACGTTTGCGAGTGATCGATATTAGGACCACCTATAGACGTATCCGGATATACCGGGTTAGACTTTTCTTTTGGTAAGGCATGTAGTACCGTCAGTATCACAATTGATACTTTGACCATCCCCCACGAGAGAAATGGCTTCATATTCATATTAAGTCCAAGTATCAGTTGCTGATATCTTGTGGACAAAGTAAAATGTTTCTTTTCAAGAGTAGGTGAACCAAAGTCCTTTGCTCCTGGCGAGAGTTTAGCTCGACTTCGCCGGAGTAAGACTTTGGTTAAGTTTGAAGATCCATAGTGATATGCTATGGATAAGAAGGTCGTCAAGTCCCTTTTAAGATTCCATTTGGTTCTAAAGGAAATGATTAGTTGTGAATCAAGTTCTAGCCATCGGACTTGAGTTTTGAGCTAAGTTTCAAAATTTGAGTTTGTTTCCAAATTCTTGTGTTTCGAAGCCGGTGAGTTCTGTTTTCGAACAGAATGGACCTGACTTTGAAATTCCATATCTCTTCAACCTGGAGGGCTTTGGAGGCAAGTGAATACTTTTTGAAAAGCTTTTGGAGTCTTCTAATAGTTTCCTATTGACCTCCAAGCCAAAAGATGCTTTTATGGTTATGAAAATGCACCATTATCACAGCAGCTGCTGTTCTGAAACTACACGGACCAGCATCTGAATTTTTGTCATATTTCCTTGGAGAAAGCTCTTCTATTCCATTATGATACATTTCTGGAAAGTGGAAGAGCTATTCTACAACTTTGTTATTCAGTGATACCTCAAATTCAGTTTAAAACTAATTAAAAACAGAGTTGAAGATAGTACATGTATATCGGTGCTATCTGAAACAGCCAGAAAAATTTCGAACTTTAAACTGCCATAACTCTTAAACTAGAAATGCAAACTATGCATGTTTATACATGCCTGGAAATCTTAAATAGTCCTCTACCAACTTCCTATTCAACACGAAGGCTAAAACTCGCAATAACCAAGTCTAAATTGAAGTATCGTTTAAGGTGTCGAAACAGTTCAAAATATGGACCGTTACCTATTCAGTTACTGTTTCGATTATAATTCCTAGTAGAATTGTCGAATGGATTCGTATTTTACATTTCTGGAATCTTGAGAATGTATGCAACATGTTTTCTATGTATTACTTTTGCAAATATTGATGTTTGTATATCTGAAATTTGTGGACAAAATCAGCCTTAAACAAAGGAGGTGCTGTCCAAATTTTCAGAAAAAACTGTCAACTTGCAAATGCCGTATCTTCTCAACCAGAAATGCTACGAGGGCAAGTAAATACTATTTAGAAAGGTTTGGAAGTCCTCTACATGTTTTCTGTTCAACACCAGACCAGAATCCTTTTCTAAATGGGTGAAATTTGGATAATCGCAGAGACTGTCCAGGCATACCCAAACTGGACAGCAATCTGTACACCTCTGAATTTAATCCATAACTCGCAGACCCTTGATCCAATGGTGTCACGCGAGTAACCGTTGGAGAGTTTAGAGAGTCAGCTACAATTTTTGCAATTGGCTCCAGACCTGAATCGGTCATCTACCTATTCCAAATCGAGTTTAAATACAGAGTGGTCAATCTGAACTGAATTTAATTCTGAATGCTGAAATTTTACCAACTTCAAAAATTCATATCTTTTGAACCAGAGCTGATATGAAGACAAGTAAGTACATTATGGAAATCTTATTACACTGGCTACAACTTTGTAAATAAGAATATTTCCAGATTTCCATCAGAACAGCCTGAAAACTTTAGATCAAAACTGCTACTGTTTAAGCAGATTCTGCTGAAAGTGCAGAGAAATCTGCTAACTTTAAAATTGCATAACTTGCAAACCAGAGACGATCTAGAGTCAAACCAATACTTTTTAGAAAGGTATTGAAGTGTACTTTAACTTTGTTGTTCACCTCAAGATATGATTTTGCCATTTACTTGGCCAAAATCTAAGTTGCGTCCAAGCTGTTCATCCTCCACCAGGATTTAATCGGGTGATGACCCTTTATGGTGTTTATGGATTTGGTTCTCGAGTTCAACTCGAGGAGTTCCATAACATCCCAGGTGTTGCGACCCAACAATATTTGCCTTTAGAGTTGAGTATTACACTAAGGCAAATCCCTTTTTGCTCGGATGCACATGCTAGTGTTTTGACTATGCAACCTTGCATCTCACACTTTAATTGTGCATTGAGCATGTACGACACTTCCTTTAGTTGGACGACCCTCCCATAAATATTGCTTGGAGTAAGTTTCTTGCTCACCTAGCTTGAATCTTAAGGGGGAAGGAGTTCATCTAGTAATTGAAGTGTTACGTTCACCTAGGTGTCATACCAAGGTACATCGACACCGAACCAACGTGCTGGGAGCAATGCTCAAGTAAGTAGGACCGAGTACAACATTGACTCATTAAGTCAATGCGAAGCTTAAGTGACGGATTACCTTGAACCCCGTTTCTTGTGGAACTCGATCAACGAGTTAAAGGAGTCAGTTGATTCTTCACGCTAAACCACTCCTTTGCTTCAGTCTTTGAGACGAGAAGCCATAAGTGAGTAGTATGAGCTGGAAATTCTTTAGCAAGAACGTGGATTACTACCCAAGGTCGTGCCTAGCACAGTACCTTGTCAACCACTTAGTGCAACCTACGGAAGTGAGGAGAACCTTACTCTTCAAAGGTTACTCTCTTTGCCACTTCTGAAGGCAACCCTACTGCACCTTTTAAGGGGTAGACATAGTACTTTAAGAAAACTACGAGATGAAAAAAAAAACTGACCCTTTGTTATGGAACCACAACTACCTGTAAGTTATGATTAACAAGCTTTAGGGAACTTCCGATCAACAAAAAGTTCAATCACTTTGCTCCATTTTGTACACTCCGTTGCCTTGAGATGAACCTCACCATTCCTTGCTAATACTTTTACCTTGAAACCATCGAACTTGGTCGAGATATGAAAGTAGCAAGTCTTGTCTAGCGCCTTTCATGACCAAGTTTATTCAATCCTCCTGTATTTGGGATACTTCTGACTGTGTTTGGATTGTCCTACCTATTTTTGCTCAAAGCATAATAATGAATGCATCATACCGTCTACATTAGCTGGCCAGCGTTGCATCATTAATGCATAACATTATTCCACTTGTGATGCATCATGAAACGTAATTACTAATGAGTTTTGAGCAAGAATATATGACCCCATTCAAATACCTACGTTGTGTCTCACAATTTTGAGTTGTGATCAACTTTTTCATTCGCAACGCCTTCGACTTGTTTCATTATATTGAGTGGCACAAGGGAAACCACTTAACACCTTGTGACCAAAACAAAGTTGAGCCTTTGTTCTTGACCCGTTGAAACTCAAATCAACTTGAGTCCTGGAAACTGATTGTTTCTAGTTGCGAGGAGCTTCCTATGGACTTCTCGACCTCGCTAAAACTCTGCATCTTTCTTTTCGCGAGGTTATCAGTTAATTATCAGGTCTTGGAACTCCTTGACTCGTAATGGATGGTGACATTGCTTTAGCCACAAGACCAGGGCAGCAAAGTCTTCGTAAGAGAAACACCCAGAGTTAAGAACACCTAACTATCTTAGAGTTCTAAAGTCCTCCAATGCAGAAGCTTACTTCCTTTTGACGAAAAGAAGAAGACCCCAAATTATCAATATAGCTTTCTAAGCTACAAACTTTATGGTGTGATCCCAGTCACGCCGAGCATCCAAACCATAGATGCAATAAGAAGACGAAGAGTCTCTTTCTCCAATCACCTGCCAGGAGATGGTTGTCTCATCAACAACTCGGCCTAACTTTCTCTCTTCCTTAGAATCTCAGGACGAGATTCCTTTAAGGGGGAAGGATTGTAAAAGCCTGCTTTTCGGAAAAACAAAAATGTAAAAATGTGAACTTAAAAATTTTTGAAAATGAACTTAGAAATCCAAACTCACATGTATCACGTGCGTTAACCCATGTTCACTACAAATATGGACTTGTTAAAAACTTATAATCTTAATAGGAATTATTTCAACCCTAAAATGGGACATTCAAAAATATTCAAATCTCATGCCGTAATTTTTTCCATGACCTTCTAATATTCCAATTAGACTCTCGGTAAAGTTTCAAAATTTTTGAAGCACGTTTTCCATTTATTGGACACGTACTGAGAGTTTAATCAACGTCGACTTTAAATTTAAACTTTGTGCTCAACCTTGTCCAAATCAACTCCAAATTTTTCCTGAGGTCCCTTATGGTTCAAAAAGGTTAACTTCAAAGTTTCAGGATTTTTGAACCTAATCTACTATTTATTTCCTTGGGTCAAGTATCACCACTTGAATTCAAATTCAAATCTGAGTTCAAATTCAACTTGCTCAGTTTTGAAATCTGATTGCACCATAAAATTCTACACATTTTATTTAGTCACTGGGCCAAAGTTGACTATTTTTGAAGCATGATTGCTAGCCTTTTGAATTTTGGAAAGAAGAAGAGGGAAGTGGGTCCCACAGGTGGTCCCCACCTGGCAGGTCAGCACCGGCTTCCTCTCTCCTCCCCTGCCTCCACGCGACCGCGTGCATGTGCCACCGCGATGGCCACCGCGACGTTCCTGGTCCTTATCACCGCGCTGAGCCGACCCTCTCGGTCCTCATCTTCGCGCTCATCACCTCCCGCTCTGCTTCCTCTCCCAGGCCGCGCCGCCGTATGCCGCTCGCCCGCCCCACACGCCGCCGGCCGCCTCGGCCCGCTAGCGCCCAGCCACGACGATGGCCGCTTGCTCCTTCCGTCGGCCGCCGGCCTTCCCCTGCTCGAGCGCGCCTCCTCGTCTCCTCCCTGGCGCCGCTTCGCCGCCGGGTCGAGCCGCCCCGTCGCCGCACTGCCTCTGGTCCCAGCAGCGCCGCGCCCCAGCTCCTCCCTGCCGAGCCGCCCCCAAGCACCGCTCACGCCGGCGCTCCATCTCCTGGCCACCGTGGCGTCGCTCCACGTCCGCGCCCCACGCCGGCCGCCTCCTCGTAGCCCACGACGCTCCCGACGGCGCGCTCACCGCCGCCTCGTCCCCCGGCCACCGGCTCCCGCCGCCAGCGCCTGCCTCCGGTGCTGTCCCCGAGCCGCGCGCCCCCGCTGGCCCGCATCGCCCAGCCGCCTTGCCGCCGGCCAGCGCAGCTCCCCCACCGGCCGCCTCCTCGTCTCCCCGGCTGCACCTCGCCCTGGGCTCTGTCTCCTCACCGGCACCACCCCACGCCGACGCCGTGCTCGCCCCTGCTGCCTTCGACCGCAACGCCTCCCTTGCCGCCGCCCTGCTCCTGTGCAGCCCCTCAGCCGCACTTGCGAGCGCCGTTCCAGCCCATGTGCCATGGCCATGGCCACTCCAAGCCGCCGCTCGCCGTGGTCCTTGCAGCTCGCTACAGCACCTCGCCCCGCCAAGCCGCGGCAACCGCGTTCCTCTTGTCAACGCCGTCCGCCGGCTCTCTCTGCCGTTCACCATGACGCCATGTCCGCGTTCCGCGCCGTGGCTATGTCCTGGAAGCAAAGCAAGTGATGGGCGTAACAGAGGAGATGCAGGAACACACCTTTGACACCATGGTATCGACAACTGGCTCAAGGTTAGCTCTGATTTATGCAAAGATTAGTTGGGACTGAGCTGCAGCCAAGGTGTTCGATGAAATGGTTACAAGGCGAAACTAAGTGTGTTGCCATTCGATGCTGGTCTATGGATGCAGGTCTATTCTGGGGTGGCAATTGACAAGTACATGTGCCAAGATACCCTTTGAATGATGATGACGCGGTGGAACTCAAGTACACACCCAAGATGTTCGGCGAAATGCCTACAAGGTGAGCCTTGCCCTGAAATTCCTTGCTTGATGTCACCGACGTCCTTTCGTGGTGATCGCTAAGATTACTCATATGTCGTCAAGCCGTACGTCCATGTTCCGCGTTAATATCATTTCTATAGGAGTCCCCAAGTTGACCTCCTTTGTCGTTTGTATCACGTCGGCCGGTCCGTACGTGCTCGTGATGCTCCACCATGAGTCGCGTCGACGTCGTTGACCATATGACGTCCTCGTGACGCTCCGAGCCGTCATCGTGTCCTGGCATCGAGATGAAGGATGCTTGTGATGTGTGTGGTGCTGAAACACCAGCACGACTCATCGTACAATGGTCGTTTAGCCAAATTAGGGTTTGGTCAAGGCGAGACTCGTCGAGTCCTAGGTGTAGCCTAGATGCTAGATGAAGTGCCTTCTAGGTCAAACCGAGTGTATTGGTGACCACCGATGACCTAGGGTAGAATACTGCGAGAACGTTGCGACCGACGAGGATAACTAGTCCAAGTGGAACCTTGGATAAGAATTTCTTAGTCGTGTCGAGGACGTTTCCTTTCCGTTCGCAGAATTGCTTAACTTGGTGTACCCCTTCTTCGACGGTAGGTTCGTCGAGTCTTTTGTCGACAACTAAGTCGAGTCCCTAACTCTTCGACTCATGAAGTGGTGTTCGAGATTCCGCTCACCCCTTTGACGAGTCCGGGTCGATGTGAACCTCGCTAATCCGATCTTCCCGTGATGGCAAAGCATGACCGTCACGACAAGGTCTCGCATCATGTTCGAGTTCTAGGAGTTCACCGAGCTCATCTGGACAATCTTGCAAAGGACACTGCAATAGTGTCACGTAAGCACTTGAACAATGCTCGAGAAGCTTGCCGTAGAAACTACTTTACCTAAAGGTCATTTGAACGTTGTCTCGGTATTCACGTCAGGTTAACAAGGCTCGTTATGATGTCTTAAGTCCAAAGAATGTTGACCTCACTTCACTCCCAAGTGTCGCTAGGGTTTCACCCTGGTTCATCCTTATCAGGACCCTGCGATCACACTTGTCACGTAATTAGGTTTACTCCTTAATGAGTTTGTGTAACTTCACTGGTCGACTTCTAAGTCACAACCTCTTGTTGCACAATTCACTCATGCCTTAAGCTTTCAATGCTCCATCTTGACTCTTAGGTCATCCATACCCTACCAGTCCAACACTTCCACACCATTCAGATGTATCGTCCTTGAGTGGCATAGCGTCGAGTGTTGAGTGCCAAGTTGCAATGTGTGCTTACATTGCACCTTTCAATTCACATCTCGATACTACTATGACCACTTGACTTCATCCTTTGTTCATTCACACAACAGAGGCATATCTGTCCTTCCTAGTCGAACTCCTCATTCTTAGAGTTTACACAACCCCGTGGAGTCTTTTCTTAAATTACTTAATTACTTAATTACTTATATGCATATGATGTCGACAGGAAACGTGATGGTAGGTGATCGACGAGGAGCTTCGCTTGGAGGAGAAGGCCAAGGTGTTTCCACTGAGGTTCCATGGCAGGTTCTTTGGAGGAAGATCAAGCCCTAACAATTGACATTTGTTCAGTCGCAAACTAAGGCAAGCCCCGGTTTGCATTTAAGTCGTTTATAAACTTTTGCTTTATCACTACGATGAGTGGTATATGAATTGTGCATTACGTTTAGGGTGAATGATACTCCACAGGCATGACCAAAAATCCCAGGGTTTATTTGGCACGAGTTACAGTTTGACCTGTAGTAACTGCTTTGCTAATGCATAGGAAATCCGGTAGAAGTCGAGTAGTTGGAATCTACTCGCGAGAGGTGTATCTCACAGGATTGGTTGAATAGAAAATGGCTTAATATAATGAAATTGAGACCGGGCAGGGAATGGATAGGAAGCAGTGAGAATTGAGTCTCGGTCGCATAGCCCTGCCTGTGTCGATTAAGGCTCGTCCGTATGCAGCCCCTTCGGACAAGCTTGAATTGTACCGGCAACATAATGGACATATGGAATCCAATAAACTGACGTAGCTTGGTCACTTGGGTGTCGAGGCATACCGTTCCGTTTTATAGGTGTGGGTTGAGGGTAGCAAGGTGTAAATCCGCTGGTGGGCACGTCAGAGTACGCCCCACGCAGGGACCTCCTGCCCGCGACGGATCGACCGGTTCGGCATTTGAGTGTCTTGCGAAAGGTTGCCATATACGCCTAGTACTGAAGTGTTATGTAGGTACGGGTGTGCTCGCTGACACTTCCGAACGACGTATGTGTCGTGTTGTCCGGGTGTGTCCTGATTGCAATCACTGTCCCTCGCAGTAATAGAGTACCACTTGTTCACTGAGCAGTGACGTAGTAAATACTAAAGAAGCCAGAAAATCATATTGTATTGAATTATAATTACTTTGCAACCTTGTATGATTTAGAGATAGTACAATTAAAAGTTCACAGTTTCCCCACACTTTAGCTGTAATAGCACTATGTGCTTTGGGCATGTCATATCATCGGTAAAGCGTTTCTTGTTTGATTGTGGAGCCCATGATGTGCCGTGCTCAGAGAATGTCATTTGCTACTTAAAACTTGATTATAAGGATCCACTTGTAGGCGAGTCATTTATGCTATTCCTTACCTATGTTTAGTGTCCCCTTGCATCTGTCTAGTGAGACGGTTAAGTCTTGCTGAGCCTTATGCTCACGTTTGCGCTTTAACGATTTTGGCAGGTATTAGTTTTATTTCTGCTGTTCAGGTTGTACACGAGACTCGAGGTGTCGAGATAAATCTCATGTGAGCCACGCCGCTGCTGTTTGTTCTTCGTGTTGCTAGTGAGAATCGTCCTAGGGCATGGACGCCTTCTCTCCTGCTTAGTTAGGTGAGATTACGAGTATGTATTTTCCGCTGCGTGTGTACTCCTATTGTACACTCTTTTGTAAACTCTTCTTATTATGAAATGAAAACTTTATATGTTTTGGTATCCTTTTCGTGTGTGTTGTTAGGTGCCGCATCGCACGGCACCACCCAATGAGATCCTCGGATGTGTGGACTCCGGTCCCCACATGTTGTTCCCTCCGGAGCTTCAGCTTTTGCCTCCGGACCTTCTGCTTTTACCTCCGGAGCTACTGGTTTTCACTCTAAACAAGTAACAACTTCTAAATCAACTGTTAAGAACAGAAAACCTCAATCTTTGACTCATAAACCTGCTGTTTTTTCTCAGCTTTCGCGTGTTTTTCCTACTGCACGTCGTGTGACTCAGTACTGGATACCTAAATGCCTTTTGACTAACCCCAGTATTGAGTCATCGACGTATTGTGCTTCTATGTAGGTTACACGTTTGAGGAAGGAGAACATTTGGATTGTGGATTCAGGTTGCTCACGCCACATGACCGGTAACAAAGATTGGTTCTCCTCCCTCTCTTATGTGTCACGTGTAGAGAATGTTACTTTTGCCGATAATTCTTCAACACCTATAATTGCTAAGGGTTCGGTTAGAGTAAATGATCACTACACTTTGAAAGATGTGGCACTTGTCAAAAATTTGAAATACAACTTGCTTTCTGTTTCACAATTGCTAGATGAAAATCTAGAAATTATTTTCAATAAAAATTGCTGCAAAGTTGTAGGTTCAAATAGTGAGCTTATTTTTAACATGTCTCGATTTGGAAGAGTTTTTAAAGCTGATTTTGATATGTCTTCCTCTAAGCATAGGTGTCTAGTTGCTAATGATTCAAAGGACTTATATTTTTGGCATTGTAGACTTGGTCACGTAGGCTTTGATCACCTAGCGCGTGTTAGTGCTCTTGATCGCATACGTGGGCTGCCTAAGCTTAAAGGGGACAAATAAATTATGTGCTCTTCTTGTAGACATGCTAAGATGGTTGCAGGGTCACATACTCCTCTCTCAATGATCATGACAACTGAACCATGTCAACTTTTGCATCTTGACACCGTAGGACCTTCACGTGTTCAATCCTTCGGAGGTAAATGGTATGCTCTTGTTATTGTTGATGATTATTCAAGATATTCTTGGGTGTATTTTATGGCGTCTAAGAATGAAGTTTTTAGTCACTTTAGAACTTTATTTCTTAGAGTATCAATTGATCACCGAGGATCATTAAAAGCAATTAGAAGTGATAATGGAACTGAATTTAAAAATCAATCTTTTGATCACTTTTGTGCTCAAAATAGAATAGATCATCAATTTTCTTCACCATATGTACCTCAACAAAATGGTGTTGTAGAAAGAAAGAACAGAACCTTAGTTGAGATGGCTAGGACTATGCTTGATGAATATCAAACTCCTAGGAAATTTTGGGTTGATGCGTTAGCAACCGCTTGTTATGTCTCAAATCGTGTTTTGTTGCGTGCTAAGCTAGGTAAGACACCATATGAGCTCCGGTTTGGACATAGGCCTAGTGTTACACACTTTCGGGTCTTTGGTTGCAAATGCTTTGTTAAGAAACATGGTAATCTTGATAAATTTGAACCTAGATCCATTGATGGCATGTTTCTTGGTTATCCATCTCATACTAGAGGTTACCGTGTGCTTTTACCTGACACTAACAAAATTGTGGAGACTTGTGAAGTGTCTTTTGATGAAGCTAGCCAAGGTACTAGCTCCGGTGTTGCAGGACCAGATTTATATCCTCAGGGGGAGGGTATTTTCGAAGATGAAGAAGAGCCGGTGATACTGCCTGGTAGTTCCGAAGTTGACACGTGTCCAGCTCCGGACATTGAACAAGCTTCGGCTATCACCTCTGCTGGTCCTGATCATCCACAAGTCACAAGCTCATCAATCTACAATGAACCTAATGAAGAAGAAGCTTGTGAGACATCTGTTCCCCTACGTTTTTACAAAGATCATCCCCCACAACAGATGATTGGAAGCTTGCATGAACGAGTCACACGGTCCAGGTTTTGCGATCCAAACTCTCATGCTCATTCTGCTTTTGTTGCTTCTTTTGAACCCAAAGATATATCACACGCACTCACTAATGAATCTTGGATTATTGCCATGCAAGAAGAGTTAGAAAATTTTGAAAGAAATAATGTTTGGAAACTTGTACCTCCTCCTCAAGGTCACACTTTAATTGGAACTAAATGGGTATTTAAAAATAAACAAAGTGAGGATGGGGTTGTGGTTAGGAATAAGGCTAGGTTGGTTGCTCAAGCTTTCACTCAAGTTGAAGGTCTAGATTTTGAGGAAACTTTTGCTCCTGTCGCTAGATTAGAAGCCATAAGAATTTTGTCAGCTTTTGCAGCATCTAAAGGTTTTAAACTATACCAAATGGATGTTAAAAGTGCTTTTCTTAATGGCTACATAGATGAGGAGGTTTATGTCAAACAACCACCGGGTTTTGAAAATCCAGATTTTCCTAATCATGTTTACAAACTATCCAAAGCCTTATACGGTCTCAAACAACCCCCTAGAGCATGGTATGATAGGTTAAAAACATTCTTACTTGAAAAGGGGTTTACCATGGGCAAGGTTGATAAAACTCTTTTTGTGCTTAAGCATGGCAATGACTCATTATTCGTTCAAGTGTATGTGGATGATATTATCTTTGGTTGTGCCTCTCATGATCTTGTGTCCAAGTTTTCAGCAATGATGAGTTCCGAATTTGAAATGAGTATGATGGGTGAACTCACTTACTTTTTGGGGCTGCAAATCAAACAAACCAAGGAGGGTACTTTTGTGCATCAAACGAAGTATACCAAAGACCTCCTAAGGCGCTTCAACATGGACAAAAGCAAGCCTCTTTGGACACCAATGGGAACAGCAACAACACTTGAACTTGATGAAGATGGTGAATCTGTGGATCAAAAAGAATATAGAAGTATGATCGGATCACTTTTGTACCTCACGGCATCAAGACCGGACATACAATTCAGCGTATGTCTTTGTGCACGGTTTCAAGCTTCCCCATGTGTTTCACATCGTCAAGCCGTCAAAAGGATTCTCAGGTACTTACATGGGACTCAAGAATTTGGCATTTTTTTCCTTCTTCCTCAACCGTTACTTTGAAAGCTTTTTCGGATGCTGATTTTGGGGGTTGTAGGATTGATAGGAAAAGTACTTCCGGTGCTTGTCATTTTCTTGGTAATTCTCTTGTTGCTTGGTCCTCTAGAAAACAAAGTTCAGTTGCACAATCCACAGCCGAATCTGAATATGTAGCTGCTGCTAGTGCTTGCTCACAAATTCTTTGGATTGTTCAAACACTTAAGTACTATGGGGTTGATCTAGATAGTGTTCCACTGTTTTGTGATAACACTAGTGCTATTTGCATTGCCAAAAAACCCATGCAACATTCTAGAACTAAGAACATTGATATTAGGTATCACTTTCTCCGTGATAATGTTGAAAAAGGAAACATTGTGCTTCACCATGTAGATACCGAACAACAATTGGCTGACATTTTTACAAAACCTTTGGATTTCACTCGTTTTTGTTACATTCGTAGTGAAATAGGGGTTATACATCCTCATGGCTTAAATTGAGGGGGAGTTTTTGAAATTTGTGAAGTCTATGTGTGAATCTGAAATTAAAATAATATGAGCATAGTATTTCATACATATATGACTTTGTGATTCCTTTTACATGCTGAAAGTTCTTACTACATTACTCGTGTTATACATTTTGTAGTTTTTGCCATGTCTAGTAATTAGAATAATTACTTACACTAAAAATGGTCATGGTCGAACTTTCTTGCTGTTTTGAACTTGTTACATGTTCATAAGTGCTTTTAATCATTAAGAATTAATCAAGTAATCAACTCACATGTTGAGTTTTTATGAACAAATATAAATTGAGAAAAGATCAAGAGAATATGCATGCATCGCACTTCTTCTTTTGAGATGGCTTATCATTGCACTTAGATATGAACTTGGAAGAAGTTGTGTATGACTAAAACCATGTCCTTAAGCTTCTGATTGTCAAATGACATAGGCTTGGCTTGGTTGGTTAGAATAAGGCAGATGCGCATATAATCTCTTGCAAATATCATATGATCTAAATTTATGCTTTGAAAAATAATAAAATGCAGCAACTAGTGTCATGTTTTCAGGTTTTGAAATAGTTAAGTTTGTGAGATCATGACTTGCTTAAATTGAAAATTACATTTGATCTCTAGCATGGCTTACACTACTTTATGTATCTCATTGATGTGATAGTGTAAGTTACTTGATAGTATGACTTGGATGAGCTTTGTTTATATGTATATGTTACAATATGCTCATAACAACTAAAGAGGGAGAGATAATTTGTTTACATGCTCATGACTTGCTGAATACATTGTCAAAGGGGGAGAGATAAGCATGAAGAGAAAGAAAATATGGGTATAAGGAGAGATAATAAAGGGGGAGAGATTTTCATTGGAGAGATTTTCATTTTCTTCTCATTTTTTTTGATTTAAAAAGGGGGAGAAATTGTTGTTTTCAAAACTTTTATGAGAATAAGCCAATGTTCGGATTTTAAATGGTGTTGCCAATGCATTCATCAAGGGGGAGATTGTAAGACCTATATGTGCTGAATACATTGGTTTGTCGTGAATATACTTGGCTTTGATGATAAAAGTTTTGAATATCACCAAAACACCTTTTTATCAAGGTCCGACTCTAGCTCCGAGCTACAGCAAGGTCTGACGATAGGTCCGGCTTGTTTTGGGTAGCTCTGGCTACGTTAGAAACTAGGTCCGACTTCTTGGTAAGCTCCGACTAGCTTTGGTTAGCTCTGGTGAGCTTTATCTTTAGCTCCGGTATGTCTTTGATAGCTCCGACGTACTTTGTCTAGCTCCGGTTTTAGGGTTGACTAGTTCCGACTAGTTTTGGCAAGCTCCGGATCTAGGATCTACTAGTTTTGGCAAGCTCCGGATCCAGAATCTACTAGTTTTGGTAAGCTCCGGCAGGTGCTTCTTTGTACTAGTTTTGGTAAGCTCCGGCAGGTGCTTCTTTGTACTAGTTTTGGTAAGCTCCGGCAGGTGCTTCATTGTACTAGTTTTGGTAAGCTCCAGCGCTAGGTTCTACTAGCTCTTGTTAGCTCCGGCTCAAGCTTCGGGTTGCTCTGGCAAGGTCCGGAACTTGATCAAAGTGCTTCTGCTTTTCATTTGCATTGTTTCGTACTTGCTTTACAAGATTGGAAAGATTGCTTAGTATTCATTTGCTAAGTTTTTGGTGTGTTTTGGATGATATGGTTGATATCGTTTCTACTGTGGTTTTGCAACATGCTTATGTAAGGTTCTCACGTAAGGTGTTGTGTTCGGAACTAACGTGAGTCAAGTCGAGGACTTGGGCTCGTATGGATTGTTTGTTTGTTCATGTGCAGGTGTTGCTTGAGTTCAAGTCATGGCTGGTGACAGGATCCATTGGACTAGTCTCAGGAGGAGATGAGGTTCCAACAACCAAGTTTGGGAGGAACTGTGGTTGAGCGGGTCAGGAGGTCACGCAGGATGATTGAATCAAGGGCAGCGCATATGAAGGTCGAAGGAAGGTATTCGCACGTATGCATGAGGTGCATGACGTGGCAATATGCTTCTAGAGACGGATTATTGAAGGAAGATCTGATCGGAAGGATTGGATCGTATCGGTTGAAGACTTAGGCTGCTAGCTGAGTCGGTTATGGCTTGATATGGAAATATCGAGTTGGTTATGTTAGGATTTCGTGTGTGTCACGTATTTGAGTTGTTTAGGAATGTGGGATACGTTCCTAAGGTGTTTGGAAGTCTTAAGATTGCTTCTATCTGCGTATAGAAGAATCTTGAGCAGTTATGGAAAGATCCGATTGTGATCGGATTAGGATTGGAGTCCTAGTTGAGATTGGGATGGCCTAAGGGCTGGTTATATAAGCAAGGGAAGGCCAAAGCTCTTGTTGGAGACGACTTTGGGGCTGTTCCTCTTGTGTTCTATTGAATAAAATTCATAGTTTGAAGGAACTTTTGTGCCTTTTTCGTCCGACTTGTTCCAGACAAGTTTTACTCGTCGAGTTTCTGGACAGCACTACCTTTCGTTGGTAGTTTTATCATAACTCGAGTTTTACTGATCCAATTGACTTGATTCTTTTTGGGTTGTCTTCACAACTTGATCATATATCATCTGTCAAAATTTCACAGTCATTGGATTTGTGGTTTCTGAGCTACACGAGTTTCTTTGCAGCATTCCAGAAACTGTTTTTCTCGGGTAGGTCAGATTGACCATAGTCTGATCTTTTGATCATAACTTGAGTTTTTCTCGACGGATCTGAGTAATTGTTTTTGTGTTGTCTTCGTGACTTGATTCTCTCTGATAACTATCACTTTTTTCACGGTGAAACACATTTAGATTAGTCTCACACACGAATTCTTTAAACAGATCGTTTTTCTACCGAAGGGATTGGGGTTTTATTGTTTCCGCTGCGTAAGATTTTTAAATCTACCATTCACCCCCCCTCTGGTAGCTTTTCACGTGCTCTTCGATCCTACAGCATAAGTTTCATAGGGACATGTGAATGTGGTCTTACTTTGATCGTCGGGGTGGATTGGGATTTGATGATAACCCGAGTACCCATCAAGGAAACAAAAGTAGGAAGGTTTTGCCAACCGCTCTAGCATCTCATCAATGAAGGGTAGTGGAAAATGATCCTTCCTTGTAGCCTTGTTGAGTTTTCGGTAATCAATGCACATACTCCAACCCGTGACAGTTCGTTGAGGAATTAATTCATTCTTCTCATTTTGAACAACCGTCATACCTCCCCGTCTTAGATACTACTTGAACTGGGCTGACCCATTCACTATGAGGAACAGGGTAGAGAATCCAAGCATGCAGAAGTTTCAAGACTTCCTTCTTGACAACTTCCCACATTGCATTATTCTATCGCCTTTGAGTTTCCCTTGAGGGGACACTCTCAGGGTCAATAGCGCTAGACTAATCCCCTTAAGATCTTTCAGTGAATAGCCAAAAACAGCTCTATGCTTTTCTAACATGACAATGAGTTTAAGTGTCTCCTCATCCGAAAGCTTGTCACTTATGATGACACGGCCTTCCAAATCACCATTTAGAAAGGCATATCGTAGGCCCGGAGGTAGAATTTTCAACTCAACAGGAGGTTTTGGGAAGAACTCTTCTTTTGGCAATTCAATTGCCTCCTGAAACTCATCCTCCTCTTGGATGAAATCTTCTTCTCCTTTAATTTCAGGGGGTGCTAAGCATTGAAGAGTTCTAACCTCCTCTAATGGTTCATCTTGGATGGGAGATTCTGCGGATGTGTTATTGGAACGCAGGATAGGAATAGAGAACTTCCTCCCTCCAAGGTTGACATTGAGGTTTCCTTCCAAGGGAATTTCCATGAGATATTTCTCAATGGGAATCCCAATCATAATGTCAGAATCTTGGATTTCGAACACATAGAAAGCTAGGATTGCCTCAATATCATCGTGTCTTACAGACACCTATTGCAAAACCCCGCATTCTTTAAGGATGTTTCTGAAAGAATCTTGGAAGGATTTACATGTTGGTGCCAATGGCACATCGCCAAGAATGGCGAGAGCACAAGAATCATAAATAATATTTGCTCCAACAGTGGGGTTGTATAGGACCTTCATTGGTGTTCCTCTAATAAAGCATAGAATAGTTGTCAAAGGTGAGGTCATCTGAAGGATTTCGGGTGACAGCTCAACTTCCGCAGTCCATTCCCTACTTAATATAGAGGTTAACTCCTTGAACGTCTGTTGGACAAACACTCCATCAGGTGCGTTAGGTGGAGTTAAAGGCAATGAGGGTTTCCTATGGCAACAATACTTTAAGGTATTTCCAAAATCTTCAAATATTTCATGCTCAAAGTAGAAGGGAAACATTGAAGGTTGAATTTCTACTTCCTTCGTTGTTTCAGGTTCGGGAGAGGATTCTTCCGACAAGGTTTGGGATAAGCAAGAGATAGGTTCTTCCTTATCCATGGATTTATCCTCGGATCTTGACACTACTTCCTCTTGAGGAGGCTCGCTAAGACCCATAATGAAGGAAGAATTTTCTAGAATTTGGTCTAGAATATCCTTGCCTTCTTCTGGAGCCTTATGGAGGAAACATCCTCCAACTATAATGTCAAGATGCAAGGCAGACTCTTTGTTCAATCCCATGTAGAAGTGTTGCAAAAGCAATGGATAAGGGATGGACAAATCCAGGCCAGAATTTTTAAAAGAGAAAATCTATCCCAAGCTGCACCTACGGATTCCTTCTCCACCCGCTAGAAGTAGATTACTTCCATTCTCAAGGAAACAATTCAGGCAATTGGATAGTAAGCAAGAAAATTTTTTTCTCTTAATTCATTCAAATTTTTTTTTGTCTTCCCAACATTGTGGTCGTACCATTGTTTAGCTTTTTCCTTAAGGGAAAAAGGAAACAACTTCCATTTGAGAGTTTCTTGTGTCATACCCTTGATTAGAAGTCATGAACACAATTGTTCAAACTCTCTTAGATGGTGATAAGGGTTTTCACAATCCATTCCTAAGAAGGATTGCTCCCGAACCATGGCTATAAGGCCAGGGCGAAGTTCATAGCTGGTAGAACAGATGTGTTCTGCTGAAGGCGGTGGCTCATAGAACTTGCCTTTTGGGGCAGAATAAGAAAGAATGGTAGGCTGCTCCATATATGTGGTGGTGGTAGGAAAAGGAAAGATAATATAAGAAGATAAATACAAGGGTGAACAAGGTTCGAAGATTAACAACAACCGTTCTCCGACAACGGCGCCAGAAATGCTTATTGACGTTTCTTACATCACAGATAATAATCCGCAAGCGCTAAAAAATTGTCGTGTAGACTTACCCTTAAGAGGGAACTACTTGTGCAAACTACTTGTTTATTGAGAATCAAACTTGAATTCAATTCACAAAGCCTTACTTTATTTAAATAACACCTTTCTAGGGGTACAAGTGTAGAAGAGGGACTTGACAAGCCCAAGCCTCTTTCTCCTAACTCTTCACCAAACTCTCCTTCTACTTGGCAGCCTCTAGGACTACTCTAAACCTTAGGAGTAGTATTCTATTCTCAACTTTTGGTGTGTGTGTGTGTGAAGTGAGGTGTGGGGTTCTATTTATAGGAGGGAGAAGGGTCGGTTCCCGCAACAAAAGTGTGCGAATCAGTCTTCATCGTGATCAGGGCACCACAGGAGTCAACATATGGAAGCTGACTGAGTATGGCGCCAGAAAGGGTTCGACCGAACCCCCTAGTCGGCCGAACTGGAAGTTGAACCAATTCCAGTGTGCTTCTTCGGGGTGACTTACAGGTGGGTCTCATTGACTAATATGGGTGCTACACCGTTTGATGGCCCTGGATACTTCTGTTTATGGGCCATTTGATCCATGTGATGACACGTGACGTCGCCTGATTCATCAAAATCCAATTTTATGGATTACTTCCTGTTGACGGTTGTTATATACCAATTTCATCTGTCAATTTAACTCAATTATGTGAAGAATTTGTCATTTCTTGCACACGTCACCTTTCTATCTAACCTAATTCCACTTGGACTTGGAGAAATATGTGTATGGAGCATTTTATGCAGGAAATGAGAAAATCTAGAGGGACCAATCCTATAAAATATCATCCCAGCCAATCAGGCGATGACACGTGGCATCCCATGGATCAAATGGCCCATAAACAGAAGTATCCAAGGAGATCCAACGGTGTATCACCCATATACATCAATGGGACCCACCTGGTAGCCACCTGGAGAAAGCACACGAGAAACGGTGCAATGACTAGGTCGGCCGAACCAGGGGGTCGGCCAACCTGGTCTTTGCACCAAACTCGGTCAGCCTCCACGTGTTGGCTCCTCCCGGCTCCCTGGAGTCAATGGTGACTGATTCACACGCTTTTGGTGGCGGGAACCGACCTCAACACTAGTACAAATAGGACCACATACCCCTCACTTCAACACACACCACTTGGGCATCATCCTATTGTATACACTATCTTCCATAGTTCTTAGAGGAGTTAGGATGTAGAGAGGAGAGCCTCTAGTCCCAAGTCCAAATTAGGAAAGGAGTAGAAGGAGTCTCTCTTCCCAATTACACATTGGGAAAGGTATGACTTATGTATTCCTTCTTGTATTTGTGACTTTGTGCTCAATAAAGATATTATCTTTAGTCTTCTTTTATCCGTATACTTGGACAAAGCATTTCTTGTTTGATTGTGGAGTCCATATATGTGGAAGGTATAGTCTTTATGATTTCACTCCCATGATCACATCTTATGGTCATAAACACTACTATAGTCTATGTAGTTATGTTATGATTATGTTAATATGAATGACTTATGCTATGCTTCAACATTGGTTCAATGATGTTTAGGTTAGTCATTGCCTTAGGATGGCTTGTGCCATGGCTCCTAAGGATTTTGCTTAGTATGCTAGCATGGTGCTAGGGTATTTTAAGTAGCATTGGATGTCTTGTAGACCCACGGATTGAAGAGGTAGGCAGTAGGTGGTGACAGTCCTATCTGTCCTTTGTAATCCTCCACGTTCGACTATGCCACAGGCTCTTGGCGGGAGTCGCCCTAGTATTGCTAGGGTAAGTCCGTGCTTGATGTGTTGAATAGCATTGCATAGGAATTCATCATTGACATGACCATTAGTATCTACCTTAGGCTATGTATATGTATTAGGAGCATTGTAGGAGCAACTCTCTAACTCTCAATCTAATCTCCCTCGAGGACCCATTTTACCATTTAGAATAGATTGCCTAGGTGTGTGTCACACTACCCCTATTATCAACGTACCCCAGTCCGGATAATGGACTAGTATCCCATAGCTTGACCATAAGAGTAGTATATACTTTACTCCATTGCCTTCCTTTGGGATAAATATGATACCCTTGGGAATACTCATGGGTGAAATGCTACAACGGTATCTTCCGTGCGCTTGCGGATCTCATCTCTTTACTGGAGATGATCAGTGGTGTTAAGAAATACCAACAAGCATTTCCGGCGCCGTTGCTGGGGATGATTTGTTATTATAACTTAGGAGCCGTCAACATGCATTTTTGGCGCTATTGCCGGGGAAGGCAAAGGAAGTGAAGGATAGCTATCACTTGTGATTAAGCTATAGGTACTATTAGTTATTATACAGGATTACCCTTTTTTGTTTTCTCCTTTTTGTGAAAATAGGGTAGTGTTGGCCAACCCATTGCATGGGATGTCCAACGAGGACGCAAGTGCTAAACTGCAAGATTATTTTAGGCGTACCTCAACAAATGTCCGCTAGGAAACACCATTGCCTTTTTGCGGAAGAATTTCAGCTTTCAGTAGGAGCCAAAGTCATCCGTACCCAAGCTTGGGGAAGGCTCCAAAAAGTTCTTCTTGGTTTGCCTCCACTATGGGGAGGATAGCTGGCTCTTCATCCAACACTCGTGTCATGGGTTGGCTCCACCAATCCATGACCACATTCATGCTGGAGCTGAAGGAGTCCTATTCTCATTCATCATGGATGAGAAGAAGGTCTCCACTCAAGGGGTGGATTGAAGAATGCTCGAGTTCCCATAGCTTGTTATGCACGCCACTTCACAAGGTGGATATGCTAGTTATGGAACTACACCTCCCATTGAAGTGTCATGAATATCCAAGTCGTTGGAGATTTGTTTGGATAATCCAAGTCATGGATATTCACATGATTTGTGAAAATCCATGTCATCATGGGACGCGTGGGAATTATTTCCCTAAGACCCATGAGGACCTTTTTCAAACAACAACTCCAATGGCTACAATTCACAAGGAGGTCAAGGGTGGAATTAACATCACCCTTGTATTCAAGGAGGCTATGGCTTTCCAAGGGATTTAAGTTCAACTGCCTACCTTGAAGTATCTTGGCCAAGAAGAAATCAAGACAACATTCACATGAAGATCTTGGCCAAGGACAAGAACTTAAGGAGCATTCAAAGTCCAAGATATCCCACTTCACTTGCTGGGATTCCCACACTTCGACCAAACCCATTCAACCTAGGGCAAGTGACATTGTGGATGAAGCGTTTCTTGTTTGATTGTGGAGTCCACATGTCATCATACCCTAGGAATCCTTTGATCCATGATCAATGTATGGGGTGATTCAATAGAATATCAATATGGTCAGAGTGGCACCCCTAAGAAGGACAAAGCCTCACCATGCTCATGAAGGAATACAATCAAGAGGGAGAACCCGTCGCTACAACAACATGTCTATATCAATACAACGGGGAGAGGCTAGGGTCACCATGTGGCCCACATGTCCAAATAACAGCCAAATGAGTTTGGCATGTCAAAACAGAAGAAATCGTCCACATATTCAACTCTGGGATTGGACAACAAATCATTGCGCTGAACAAAACGGAGGTAAGTCCTACTCATCGGACTTCAAAAATTTTGTGAGTCATTGCCAATAGGTTAATTGGTAGTTATCTCATATTTGTTTTCCAAATTGCATCAACCCTTGCATTTCCATCTTTGAAACTCCACACTTGCATATTGGAAAGTAAAATTTCCAACCATCACAAAAACAAAAAATTTGAATTAGGAGAGAACTTTAATTGGATATGAACTACATGCATGACCACTTGAATTTATCTTCCTAGTTCAAACCAAAAAGATTTGCTTTGACCCTCATTGCATTTACAAGTTATTTCAAGCTGCGCATGACAATTTGAAAATTGTGTTCAATTTGCTTTTGGCTAACGTAACCGTTTTTGAGTTGTTTTGTGTGTTCTTGATTAAAGTGCAGCTAGGCCAAAATTGTGAAGAGGTGGTATGGCAAGAAAGTGGAAGGTTTCATCAAGCTCAAGTTACCACTGGGAGGATCTGAGAACACTTCTCTCCTTCAAACTCATTTTGAGTTTGGGGAGGAGAAATGTTCAAGATGATGACCCAATGAAGGAGCCAGAACCAAATCCATTGCCAAATCCAATCTCAACTTTGCATTTGACATCAACCATCAAGCCTACGCCGAAAATCAAGGTTGTGAGTTTCTCACACAAAGACCTTCGTCACCAACTACTCTTGAAATGAGGTATGAGTTTAGAATTTTTCATTTTTTGGTTTGCCATAGAATTGAATGTATTTGCTTGCATTTGTGAGGAAGGTTGACACTTCCTCATCATTTAATTCTCATGCATCCTCACAAGAGTTAGTGTGGGTATTGACTTTTGGATTTCCAAAAGGAAATCCCACCTTACTTGGAAAAATCTCAAACAAGTACCTAGAATCCTTTAAAGATTGTTTTGTAAACTTAGTCATTTTTGTTTAGGTTTAGAAAATAGAACTTTTGGGCATGACTTAATTAGTGAATTGGCATACAGGAACTTGGGCATAGTGACAACCATAATTTTTAATTGAGCTTCATGCATAGATGGTGTCACTAGATTTCAAACTCCTAAGAATAAGTGATATCCTTGCTCTGAAATTGAATTGCTTTTTTAGGAGGAGTCACTAAATTTTAAATTCCTAGTGAGGTTCAGGAGGATAAAATTGATAATCTTGTTTGTCATGGTCTAAATGATAAAAATTTGCTCTTGAAAGCTAAGATGGTTAGAAACATTAAAAGGTGTAGGGATCCATATAGTGTATTTCTATCACATGCATTGCTATGAGTAAGAGCTTTAGAAAATATGCAACATGAATTATCCATAAAGCTCCACTCTTATCAATGAATAACACATTGATCATAGATACACTTGACATTGGATCCAATGCATATTTGATTTTGTTCTTCCCCGTATGTACAAATGAAAGTTCGGTTACCTAACACGAACGTTCATTTGTACATGTCTCGGGAGCTAACCATCCCTCTCCATTCAAGAGAGGAAGTTTGCAGGAGTAATATTACTATGCAGGCATTCATGAAGCTGATTGTTGGGATCCCTAGAGGATTCCATTTCAACATCTGTTGGCCAAGGAGTAAATTAGGATGGTTGTTATCTATCGTAAATTATGGCCGAAGGTCAATCATAACTATACGAGGCTAGAGATTTGAAATGGGAACCATCCATGAGCAACCAATGAGCTGCCACAAATGGGTGAGACCATTATGCTCTCAACTATTTTAAGCACTCATTCAAGCTCAAGGGATTTGCCACCATCATTGGGTACAAGTTATTCCTATGTGGCTAAGAGTTATGATGTACCATGACCAAGGAATGACAATATCACACCCAATTTATATTGGGTGCAAGTTGTTCCTATATGGCTAGAAGGTATGTCATGCCTTAGCCAAGGAACAACAGATCACACTCAACCCATGTTGAGTGCATGTCATTACTTTGTGGTTCTAGGTATGTTGTACCTTACCCAAGGAACAACTGTCATACCCAATGCATGTTGGGCACATGTCACTCCCTTATGGAAAAAAGATATGATACACCTTAGCCAAAGAATGACGAAACATACTCAATGTATGTTGAGTGCACTTTATTCCTTTGGATCTAAAGGTTATCATTATCCTAGCCAAGGAATGACAAATCACACCCAACACATGGAGACCCTGATGTGCGCACGATCAACATCGAAAACACTCTATTCAACCACACTCATAGTGTCCATGGGAGGCAACACAACAATCAACACTCAACCCTCCATTGTCAAAGCCACGCTGCAACAAGGATAGGCCAACTCATAGCCTACCTCCGTCGTTAGGGTTTCAACCCCTATCACGAACCTTGATCAAGAATAAGCTTGGGGGAGGACCCCCACTTGAGGTAACTTGTTAGGGGTAAGCCCGTGCCCGATGTGTTGAATAGCATTGCATAGGAATTCATCATTGACATGACCATTAGTATCTACCTTAGGCTATGTATATGTATTAGGAGCATTGTAGGATCAACTCTCTAACTCTCAATCCAATCTCCCTCTAGGACCCATTTTACCCTTTAGAACAGATTGCCTAGGTGTGCGTTACACTACCCCTATTATCAACTTACCCCTGTCCGGATAATGGATTAGTATCCCATAGCTTGACCATAAGAGTACTATATACTTTACGCCATTGCCTTCCTTTTGGATAAATACGATACCCTTGGGAATACTCATGGGTGAAATGCTACAACGGTATCTTCCGTGCGCTTGCGGGTCTCATCTCTTTACCGGAGATGATCTGTGGTGTTAAGAAATACCAACAAGCATTTCTGGCGCCGTTGCCGGGGATGATTTGTTAGTATAACTTAGGAGCCATCAACACTCCCTGCATGTCTTGCTATTTTGGGTCTAAGTTCACCTGCATACAAATAAACACCAACACTTGTGGAATTGGTTAGTTTTTATCCCTACCACTATGTTGTGTTTCTCTTTTATGCATATTATGAGGTGAAGTGACGGTCTAAATATGGCACTTAAGGACCGTCAATAAGCCACGGGACATGTGGCAACATCGAAGGTCCAGAGCTGCGGAGCACATGGCAGCACCGGAGCCACCCTTGGCTGGAAGGCAGGTCCAGAGCTACGGGACATCTGGCAACACCGAAGCCACCCTTAGTAGGGAGGCAGGTCCGGAGCTGCGGGACATGTGGTAGCCTTTGGAAACCTCCCTCTTGGGAGGTGGGATCCAGTGTCTTGTCTTCCTTGTATGCGGGGTACCTGGTCTGCAGGGTACTGACACTAGTTGTTCTACAATTGATTTGCATTGTTCTAGGTGTGATGATCTTAATAGGAAGCTACATGTTGCTAGGGATGAGATTTTTGCTTTGAACAATGTTTTGCGTGTTCATGAAGTTAATTCTTGTTCTAATTGTTAATTAAAAGGAAAAAATTCATGTGAAATTTGTCTAGACTTGTCCAAGAAACCGGATGACATGTATAGGACACTAGAGCAGTTTTGTAGTGCAAATAAGAACCTAAGCTTGCTGCTGATGTTTTGTAGTGCAAATAAGAACCTAAGCTTGCTGCTGAATTCATCCAACTCTTGCCAAGATAAAATTGGTTTAGGTTTTGATTCTCATGCTCATGCTAAATCACATCCACCTAAAATTGTAAAATAATTTGTTAGTGATTTGATTCAAATGGTTCCTAAATAAAAAGAGGTGGTTTTCCAATCTGCAGGAGTGTTGTCTCATTCGGGTGCTAATAAACATGTTGCTTGCTCATCTAGACATGAACATAAGGTTATTTTTCATTGTACCAACTGTGGTAGAGTTGGTCATGTTATATATTTTTGTTATAGACTAGGTAAACAACAGAACAAGGAAAGTTAAATTGCTAGTTCACATAACAACCAAGCAATACTTGTTAGATGTGCTGAATCGAATGTAGGAACATGCAACCTGTTGTAATGAGTCATAAACATGCAAAGTTTGCTCCCAAATCTACTATTTTTCGTGCTACACATAACACACTTCACAAATCAGTATTTGGGAACAAGAATTCTCAAAATTTGACTCATAAACCTGCTGTATTTTTTAGCTTTCGCGTGTTATTCCCGTTGGATGTTGTGTGACTCAATACTGGATTCCTAAATGCCATTTGACTAACCACAGTATTGAGTAATCGACGTATTATGCTGCTATGTAGGTTACACGCTTGAGGAAGGAGAAAATTTGGATTTTGGATTCAGGTTGCTCACACCACATGACTGGTAACATGGTTCTCCTCCCTCTCTTTTGTGTCACATGTAGAAACTGTTACTTTTGCTGATAATTCTTCAACTCCTATAATTGCTAAGGGATCAGTTAGAGTAAATAAACACTGCACTTTGAAGGATGTGGTACTTGTTAAAAATTTGAAATACAACTGGCTTTCCATTCCACAATTGCTAGATGGAAATCTAGTTGTTAATTTTATGAAAAATTGCTGCAAGGTTGTAGATTCGAAAGGTGATCTTTTGTTTAACATGTCTAGGTTTGGAAAAGTTTTTAAAGCTGATTTTGATATGTCAACCTCTAATCATAGGTGTCTAGTTGCTAATGATTCAAAGGACTTATATTTTTGGCATCGTAGACTTCTCACGTAGGCTTTGATCACCTCACACGTGTTACTGGTCTTGATCGCATACGTGGACTACCTAATCTTAAAGGGGACAACAATATTGTGTGCTCTTCTTGTAGACATGCTAAGATTGTTGTCGATTCACATTCTCCTCTCACAATGATCATGACAACTGAACTTGGACATTAGATCCTTCACGTGTTCAATCTTTTGGACGTAAATGGTATGTGCTTGTGATTGTTGATGATTATTCTAGATACACTTGGGTTTACTTTATGTCATTTAAGAATGAAGCTTTTACTCACTTTAGAACTTTATTTCTTAGATTATCAATTGATCAACCATGATCTTTAAAAGAATTTAGAAGTGACAACAAAACTGAATTTAAAAAATCAATCGTTTAATCATTTTTGTGCTTAAAAAGGAATAGATCATCAATTTTCTTCATGATGTGTACCTCAATAAAGCAGTGTTGTAGAGAGAAAAAACATAACCTTAGTTGAGATAGCTAGGACTATGGTTGATGAATATCAAACTCCTAGGAAAAACATTTTATGATCTTGTTATGTTTCAAACTGTGTTTTCTTGAGAGCTAAGCTAGAAAAAACATTTTATGAGCTTCAGTTTGGACATAGGCCTACTGTTAGACATTTTAGGGTCTTTGATTGCAAATGCTTTGTTAAAAAACATGGTAATCTTGATAAATTCGAAACTAGATCTGTTGATGGCATGTTTCTTGGTTAGCCATCTCATACTAGAGGCTACCTTGTGCTTTTACTTGACACGAACAAAGTTGTGGAGACTTGTGAAGTTTCTTTTGATGAAGCTAGCCCAGGTACTAGCTCTACTACTGCAGGTCAAGATGCATATCCGCAGGGGAGATATTTTTATTGAAGATGAAGAAGGAGTGGAGCTGTTGCTCAAAATTTCAGAAATAAACAATGATGTTCCAGCTCTTGATCTCGTTCCAAAACTAGCACAAACGACCACTACTGTTGGTCTAGATCTTCTTCGAGCCACAAGTTCTTTGATTTATGATGAACATGAAGAAGAAGGAGCTGGTAAAGTGTCTACTCCTCTCTGCATCCTCAAAAGTCATCCACCATAACAAAATATTGGAAGCTTGCACGAACGGGTTACATGGTCCAGGTTTTGCGATCCAAACTCTCATGTTCATTCTGCTTTTGTTGCTTCTTTTGAACTCGAAGATATATCATACGCACTCACTAATGAATCTTGGATTAATGCTGTAACACCCTCATTTTTTTATCATGCATTTCATACATTTTCATGCATGAAACATTAGTAGAACAAAAGAGAAGAAAAATAAAAGATAAAACATATATATAAAAATATGTGTAGGTAAGAAGAAAAGAGAATAAGAATATAAAACATATATAGGAAACAAATGGAAAAAATATATAAAATATAATATAAAACAAATTTATATGAAATCTATAAAGAAAAAAATTAAATAAAGTTTTGGAACCTTCTGGACAAATAGTGCAAACCGGCAGGAGCAGGCGCGCTCGAGCCAGCGCCAGCCTGTGCGCCCTAGCCGCCCACGCGTGTCCAAGCGTGCCAGCGCGCTGCGCGCCGAGTCGGTTGTAGGCTCGGCACCGTGGGGCACCAGGACTCGGTGTCTCTCAACTATATAAGCCACCGAAGGGCTCCATTATTTTTCCACAGAAGTAATCGCCAGCGCCGCCAGGAAGAGAAAAAAACCTAGCTGCCAGAGAGAAAAAGAGGAGAGAAAAGGAGAGGAAGAAGGGAGGGAGCCGCCGTCTGCTAGAGATCGTCCTGTTGCCGTCGTCGTGCCGCCGGAAGATCGCTACGCCGTCTACTTCGTCTACACTACACCTTCGTCCCGCGATCTTCGAAGGCACCACATCTACAGTAGGATACATTTTCCGATACGAATTTTAGCTATGTATTAGATCTAATAACCGGAATTTAATCGTAGTTGTGACTATCTAATTATTTTCAGTAACTTAATTCTTGCTAAGAACCCCCGTAAACTCGCATGAACACATATGAACTAGTTACATCTAATTAATAAACAACTGTAGTTAATTAATTATTGAACTTTGCATGCATCCATGTCATTGCATATTGATTAATATGTGTGCATCGTGTTGATTTGTATGTATTTTCTTGTATGTGTGATCACGAGTAGAGGGACGTGCTCAAGAGGCTATGTACGAGGATTTTCAGAACCAAGACTTCGAAATGCTTGAGCAACCCCATCTGCCGGAGCAAGGCAAGTGAAGTGTCCTTGATCATATTGATCTCGCTTTATTAATTGTTTTGGTTGCAAAATTGCATGCTCGTGTCATTATGATGGGAAACCCACGCGTAGGAGTTTACTATCGTAGTATGTCACCCCTTATCGCCGGGATATACATGATGAGTTGGGTATGACTATTTTTCTTTTTGCACCGCACCTCTACACGGGTTATGGGTAACTTAAATAATATGCTTGATAACTATAATTATGAGAATTTTGGATGGTAATAAGATGATGATTAAATTAGCAACATGGAACTTAGGAGATCTAAGCAAGCATGGTTTTGTGGAATGGGTTAGATGGTACGGTGGTTTTGCTTTCCTTAGATCTAAGGACTGGTTCTTCTAGTATTGTATAGACCATTGGATGGCGCGGGGAATGGGAGTCGAGTAGGGATACCTTGGGATCTACATGGCACACGAGGGGGCCCGTGGGTGTGAGGATGGAGATTCAAGCCTGCCGGTGAAACCTTACTGGGCCGTACATGCTAGTAGTCCCTTATGAAAGGCTATTTTGTGATCTCTTGGACACACACCTATGGAAGTGTGGTAAGGCATAATAGAGGTTCTTTAGTCACCGAAAGGTGATAAAATCACGAACATGTGGATAAAGTGGTACAACCTCTGCAGAGTATTAAAAACTATCATGATAGCTGTGCTCTCGGTCACGAGCACCTAGACAACATCCATGATTAGAATTGGACTTGTGATTTTAGGATGGTTTGGTATGGGATTGGCTATGTCATATTAGTATGGGTGATTATGAGAAGTTATGAAATCGCCACATGGTTATGATATCTATTGTTGGATGATTATGTAGGATCGAAGAGCACGTGAGAAGCTACCAGAGGGGGGGTGAATGGTAGATTTAAAAATCTTACGCAGCGGAAACAATAAAACCCTAATCCCTTCAGTAGAAAAACTATCTGTTAAAGAAATCGTGTATGAGACTAATCTAAACGTGTTTCACCGTGACAAAAGTGATATATATCAGAGAGAATCAAGTCACGAAGACAACACAAAAAGAATTACTCAAATCTGTCGAGAACAACTCAAGTTATGATCAAAAGATCAAACACTGGTCAATCTGACCTACCCGAGAAAAACAGTTTCTGTAATGCTGCAAAGAAACTCGTGTAGCTCAGAAACTACAAATCTAATGACCGTGAAATTTTGACAGATGATAGATAATCAAGTTGTGAAGACAACCCAAAAAGAATCACGTCAATTGGATCTGTAGAACTCGAGTTATGATAAAACCACCGACGAAAGTTAGTGCTGTCCAGAAACTCGACGAGTAAAACTTGTCTGGAACAAGTCGGACGAACAAGGCACAAAAGTTCCTTCAAACTACGAATTTTATTCAATAGAACACAAGAGGAACAGCCCCAAAGTCGTCTCTACGAGCTTTGGCCTTCCCTTGCTTATATAACCAGCCCTTAGGCCATCCCAATCTCAACTAGGACTCCAATCCTAATCCGATCACAATCGGAACTTACCATAACTGCTCAAGATTCTTCTATACGCAGATAGAAGCAATCTTATGACTTCCAAACACCTTAGGAACGTATCCCACATTCCTAAACAACTCAATTTCGTGATACACACGAAATCCTAACATAACCAACTCGATACTTCCCATACCGAGCCATAACCGACTCTGCCGCAGCCAAAGTCTTCAACCGATACGATCCGATCCTTCCGATCAGATCTTCCTGCCATAATCCGTCTCTAGAAGCATATTGCCACGTCATGCACCTCATGCATACGTGCGAACACCTTCCTTCGACCTTCATACGCACTGCCCTTGATTTTCGTCGTCGTCATCGTGCCGTCAGAGGACCGCTGCGCCATCCACTTCGTCTACGCGTCACCATCATCCTGCGATCTTCGAAGCCGTCGCCTCTACGCTAGGATTCGTTTTTCCGATGTGAATTTTAGCGACGTCTTAAATCTAATAGACGTAATTTAATCGTAGTTGCACCATAAATTTATTTTCAGCAGCATTAATTCTCGCTAAAATCCCTGTAAACTCGTATGAATACGTATGAACTAGTTGCATCTAATTAATAAATAACCGTAGTTAATTAATTATTGAACTTTGCATGCATGCATGTCATCGCATGTTGATTAGTATGTGTGCATCATGTTGATTTGTATGTAATTTATTGTATGTGTGATCACGAGTAGAGGGAAGTGCTCAAGAGGTCGTGTACAAGGATTTCCAGAACCAAGACTTTGAAGCGCTTGAGCAACCCTATTCGTCGGAGCAAGGCAAGTGTCCTTGAAGCATATTGATGATCCTGTTTTTAAAATAAATGTTTTGTTTGCAAACTGCATGCTTGTGTCAATTTGATGGGAATCCTATGGTAGGAAGTTTACTAGCGTTGTTTGACCATCCTTGTTGCCTGGAATTTATGGTAGAGAGTCGGGATGGGCTTTTTACATTTTTGCTTTGCTTAATTAATTGGGATGGGAAAATAACACTACACATTTAATTATGCATTAATGATATTTTGGTTAATGTGAACTGGTCAATATGATATGGTAATGGGTGATCTAAGCAAGCCTGGTATGTGGATGGGTTGGATGTCATGGTGGTTTGCTTGCTTTAGATCTAAGGACCGGTTCATGCAAGAATAAGCTAGGACTACAGTGCCCCCACGAGGCCAAGTATGGGTGCGGCGTAGCTGATTAATTAGGGTTTGCCAGTGCTATTTGGACCATTAGGGATGCTCGGGGAAGGGGTAGTTGGATTGGGTTTGATGATGATTGGTGGGACTACCCTGGGATCTGAATGGCTTAAGAGGGGGGCCCTTAGTTGAAGATGTGCTCAGTTGGAGACATCGCCACCGGTGAAACCTCAGTGGAGTCTAAATAGGCTAGTAATCCCTTTGTAAAGGCTATTTTGTGATCTCTTGGCCATACACCAAAGGAAGTGTAATTGGCATAAGGGACGTTCTTTAGTCGCCGACGGGTGATGAAATCACAAACACGTGGATAAAGTGGTACAAACTCTGCAGAGTCTAATAAAACTATCATGATAGCCGTGCTCCCGGTTATGAGCATCTGGACAACTTCCATGATTAGAGGGAACTAGGTAATTGGGATGGTTATGGCTTGGTACTGGTTATGGCTGAATATGGATTAAACTATGACATTGAATGTGCTTAATGGTATGATGGTGATGCATATGGAATATGGATTGGTGCTATGTTATTAATTATGGTTTATGATGGGAATACTTCACGTACGTATAACATATTGCTTTTCAAATGTTTTAATGTACTTTCCAGCACTCATCTTTTATTACATTCGTCATTTGAATCAGGTACATGTCATACTTTCCATACTTACTGAGTACGACATGTACTCACTCTTGCAATCCCCCAACAGTTGCAGGTTAGGATTGTGAGTTTAATGGCGATAATGCGGAGTTCTAGGCTGTGTTTACCGTCAACTTTGCCTGTGGTGTTGCATGGAGCTGCGCTATCCCTTTTGCTTAGCTTGCTTAGTTGCTTAATTAGTTTATTTCCGCTGCATTAGTTAGAACTTGTCATTAATATTCATTAGAGCTTGTATTCGAGGATATTTTGAATTTAGTAATTAAAGTACTTATTTAATAACTTGGGCTGTGGTAATTATCTGTATATCGTTTGTGATGCACTTGTATATGTGTGTTAAACATCCTGGGCACACATATACTGCACTTGGTTCATCTTTGGAACCGGGTGTCACAAATTGGTATCAGAGCCAGGTTGGCCGTAGGACGCGGTCTAGATAGAATGGACACTTTAGAGCACATAGGAGCACTCAGGAATCAATGTGTTTTTGGTTGGAGTGTTGTTTGCTATATATATTGTTTGCTTGTGTGCTTAATAGAGGATTTTGGGATGCTTTAGCATTGCCATGTCCACCTAGGCTAGTATAGCAAGTTGCTTAGTTTTATATCCCTTGATGCATTTAGTTGGGGACATTTCTAAATTCTTACCTATTGCTTTTCTTCAGATGGTGAGGACCCGCAACCAGAGGGATGTCAATGATGAGGAGGAGAACCATGGAGTACCTCAGAGCAACAATGGACAAGGACCTGCTCATGGAGCTATCAATATTGAGCAGCTACTGGCTATGCAGAACCAACTCATGCAGGCCATGATACAGACTATGGGACAGCTGCAGGCTGGTAACATCAACAATCAGCCCCACATGCCTCCACCGCCACCCCCGCATCCTCATAACCGATTGGGAGATTTTATGAGGACTAGACCGCCAACCTTTGCTCAAGCTGCTGACCGTATTGATGCGGATGATTGGCTCAAGTCCGTGGAGAAGAAATTTGCTATTGTCCAATGCAGTGACCGGGAGAAGGTGCTATTTGCTTCTCATCAACTCGTTGGAGCAGCTGCGGATTGGTGGGATGCTTATTGCAATGCTCATGAGAATCAAGAGAGGATCACTTGGGCGGAATTCAAGGAGAACTTCCGTTCTCATTATGTGCCAGAACGAGTTATGATCCTGAAGAGGCAAGAATTTGAGAACTTGAGGCAAGGAAGATCGAACATGGGTGAATATCTCAACAAATTCACTCAACTCTCAAGATATGTGCTTGAGGATGTTAGTCGGGACAGTCGGAAGCAATATTTGTTCATAAGAGGCCTCAACAATGAGATCCAAGTGCAATTGCTCAACTGCGATTATGCCAACTTCCAGAAGCTTGTGGACAAAGCAATTGTGGTGGAAAATAAGGTCCGTGAGATGGAGCAAGACAATAAGAGGAAGGCGCCATATCAAGGACAACAACAAAAAAGTAATGTGCGCCCTCACTTTGCGCCTCCTAATGCGCCATACTACAGCTCCTCTGCTCCTATACAGCGCCCTGGTTATGCACCACGCCCAACTCAGTTTGTGCAGCAGCGCCCTGTCATGCAAGCACCTAGGCCTCCAATGACTTATGCACCTCGCACCAACTTTCCTGGTGCAAATGTTCAGAACCAAGCTCGCCCCAATAATTCTGGTGGAGTTAAGAAGTTCTATACATGTGGAGAAGCTGGACACTTTGCGCATCAATGTCCTAAGTCAGGCCTTGGTCAAGGAAGCAATGCGTCGAGGCAAAACCCAAAACCTAATGGAGGAGCGCCACAAGGGAACTGTGGATAGTAGAATTTTGCTCGTGGCAACGTGAACCATGTCTCTACGGAGGATGCTCAACAAGCAGATGACGTGTTCATTGGTATGTTTCTCGCCAACTCCAACCCCGCAACTATGTTGTTTGATTCTGGAGCATCGCATTCATTCATTGCATCGAAGTATGTTGCCAAGTATAGTCTGCCTATCTCTCATATGAAGTTTACTCTATTGGTTAAGTCTCCTGGAGGAGAGATGAGGACAAATATAGTATGTCCAAAAGTAAGCCTTAGAATAAGGGGGGTAGACTTCTCTGCCAACCTCATTGTTTTGGATTCTCAAGGATTGGACATTATACTTCGTATGGACAGGTTGAGGAAGCACAATGGAGTTATTGAGTGTGCCACGAAGACGGCGAAGTTGACTAATGAGGAAGGGATCACTGTAGAGTTCGAAGCATCTCAAACCGCAGCGAAGCAATTGGAGCTGAATCATATGGACCGTGCCGCAATTGAGGAGATTTCGGTGGTGTGTGAATTTTTGGATGTTTTTTCGGACGAGTTGCCAGGTATGCCACCTGATCGAGACATTGAATTCATTATTGATTTAATACCTGGAACTACACCTATAGCTAAGAGGCCATATAGGATGCCTCCTATGGAATTAGCGGAGCTCAAGAAGCAGATTCAAGAACAACTAGAGAAAGGTTTCATTCGCCCAAGCTCTTCACCTTGAGGAGCGCCCGTTCTAATTGTGGACAAGAAGGATGGAACGTAAAGGATGTGTGTGGATTACCGAGCTCTCAATGAGGTGACCATCAAGAACAAGTACACCTTACCACGCATAGAAGACTTGTTTGATCAGATGAAGGGTGCTTGTGTCTTCTCTAAGATTGATTTGAGGTCGGGATACTTCCAAATGAAGATTAGACCATCGGACATACCCAAGACAGCTTTTAGGACACGGTATGGATCTTATGAGTACACGGTAATGTCTTTTGGATTGACCAATGCACATGCCTACTTTATGTATCTCATGAATAAGGTCTTCATGGAGTACTTGGATAAATTTGTCGTGGTGTTTATTGATGACATTATGATCTACTCGAAGAATGAGAAGGAACATGAGGAACACTTGAGGCTTACGCTGCAGAAATTGAGAGAGCATCAATTGTATGCCAAGTTCAATAAGTGCCAGTTTTGGTTGAAAGAGGTGCCATTTTTGGGTCATATAATCTCAGGAGGAGGAGTATCGGTTGACCCTGGAAAAGTGAGAGACGTGTTGAAGTGTGAGCCGCCGCAAAATGTCAAGGAAATAAGGAGTTTTCTTGGAATGGCTGGATATTACCGTCGATTCATCAAGGACTTCTCCAAAATAGCCAAGCCTATGACGGAATTGATAATGAATGGGAAGGCATTCCGATGGACTCAAGCTTGTCAGAATAGTTTTGAGGAGTTGAAGAAAAGGTTGGCAACAGCCCCAGTTTTGGTATTGCCGGATGTAAGCAAGAGTTTTGACATCTATTGTGATGCATCAAGACAAGGGCTTGGATGTGTATTGATGCAAGAAGGTCAAGTGGTCGCCTATGCATCAAGACAATTGATGGAAAAACTACATCCTTGGACATAGGTGTGAAATTTATACGGATCATAAGAGTCTCATGTACATATTCACGCAAACGGATCTTAATTTGAGGCAATGAAGATGGTTGGAGCTCATCAAGGATTATGATGTGGGGATCAACTATCATCTAGGAAAGGCCAATGTAGTGGTCGATGCCTTGAGTCGAAAAGGAGTAAGTAATCAACTCACAGTTCGAGAATTGCCATCCGAGTTATGCAAGGAGTTCGAACGGTTGAACCTCGGATTTGTGAATGAGATGGGAATAATGGAGTTAAATCCAACCTTGGAGGAAGAAATTTGAGAAGCACAAACCACGGATAAGGAGATCAAGGAAATCAAGGAAAAGACCAAAGAAGGGAGAGAATTCAGATTTGATGAAGACGAACATGGTACCTTATGGCTTGGAAAGAGAATCGTTGTGCCTAATGTAAAGCATATTCGGGAGACAATATTAAAGGAGGCACATGACTCGCCGTACTCAATTCATCCCAGTTGTACAAAGATGTACAAGGATTTGAAGACATGCTATTGGTGGGCCAGCATGAAAAAGGACATAACCGAATATGTTGCATTGTGTGATGTGTGCCAACGAGTTAAAGCTGAACATCAAAGGCCAGCTGGATTATTGCAACCGTTAAAGATCCCAGAATGGAAGTGGGAAGAAATCGGAATGGACTTCATAGTTGGGTTACCACGTACTCACTCCGGTTATGACTCAATTTGGGTAATTGTGGATCGCTTAACCAAGTCAGCTCATTTTGTCCCTGTGAAGACCAAATATACAGCTACACAATTGGATGAAATATACATGGAGCATATTGTGTGTCGACACGGAGTACCAAAGAAGATAGTCTCGGATAAAGGTTCTCAGTTTACCTCCAGATTTTGGCAGAAATTGCATGAAGCAATGGGAACAAGGTTGAACTTCAGTTCAGCATATCACCCTCAAACGGATGGACAAACTGAGAGGACCAATCAGATTTTGGAAGACGTGTTAAGAGCTTGTGCTTTAAAACATGGGGAAAGTTGGGACAAGAGCTTGCCATATGCAGAATTTTCATACAACAATAGCTACCAAGCCAGCTTGAAAATGTCACCATATGAAGCACTATACGGAAGGAAGTATAGGACACCTTTGTTTTGGAATGAAACAGGAGAGAACCAAGTATTTGGTCCTGATTTGTTACAAGACGCTGAAAGACAAGTCCAAATAATACGTGAAAACCTAAGGACTGCTCAGTCATGGCAGAAAGGTTATGCGGATAATAGGCGAAGGAATCTGGCATTTGAAGTTGGAGATTTCGTATACCTCAAAGTGTCACCTATCCGAGGGCAACGCCGGTTTAACATCAAAGGAAAACTGGCACCTCACTATATCAGGCCATTTAAGATTCAGGACAAGCGAGGAGAGGTAGCTTATAGACTTGAGCTGCCGGCGTATCTCTCCGGTGTACACGACGTGTTTCACGTGTCTCAACTCAAGAAGTGTCTCAGGGTGCTGGAAGAACAGGTGCCGATGGACGAGTTAGAACTTCAGGAGGATTTGTCCTATTTCGAGCAACCTATCAAGATCATGGACGTGAAGGAAAGGGTCACGAGGAATAAGAGGGTCCATTGGTGCAAAGTGCAATGGGACCACCATACGGAAGCCGAAGCTATGTGGGAACGTGAGGAAGATCTGAAGACGGAATTCCCTCATCTTTTCCCCCACGCTATCGAATCTCGAGGGCGAGATTCACTTTAAGGGGGTAGGTTTGTAACACCCTCAATTTTCGCATCATGCATTGCATACATGATCATGCATTAAACATTAGTAGAATAAAGAAAAAAATAAAAGATGGAGCATATATACAAATATGTGTAGCAAAAGAAGAGAGAAAGAAAATAATAGTGTAAAACATGTATTAGGGAATAAATATAAAAAAATAATATATATAAAAATATGTTTGTGAAACCAAAAAAAATAGAAAAAAATAAAAATTAAAAATAAGTTCTGGAAGCTTCCGTAGGAAGCTTTGCTTCTCCCCTGAAGTTTCCAGGCAAATAGTGTCTGGCTGCACTGTTGCTGCGCTGGTTTGCCGTAGCCAGCCGGTATTGCTAGGAGCAAGCCGAGTCCAGCTTGGTCACGCGTGTCTAGAGCCCGTGGCTAAGCCGGTTGCGGCTAGCTTCATTGCCGCTAGCGCCTATAAATAGAACCCCGGTCTCTGTTTTTTTTCTGAGGATTGCTAGCTCCGCCAGAGAAACCCCAGCCGCTGTAGAAAAAAAACACGAGAGGACAGAGGCGCCGCCAGAGAAGAAAAAAAGGGGAGGAATAGGAACAAAAAGAGGAGGGCGCCGTCGTCCGCTGGAGATCTTCGCCGTCGTCGTCGTGCCGTCGGAGGACCGCTGCGCCATCCACTTTGTCTACGCGTCGCCATCGTCCCGCGATCTTCGAAGCCGTCGTGTCTATAGTAGGATTCGTTTTTCCGATGTGAATTTTAGCGACGTATTAAATCTAATAGACGTAATTTAATCGTAGTTGCACCATAAATTTATTTTAGTAGCATTAATTCTCGCTAAAACCCCTGTAAACTCATATGAACACGTATGAACTAGTTGCATCTAATTAATAAATAACCATAGTGAATTAATTATTAAACTTTGCATGCATGCATGTCATCGCATGTTGATTAGTATGTGTGCATCATGTTTATTTGTATGTATTTTCTTGTATGTGTGATCACGAGTAGAGGGAAGTGCTCAAGAGGTCGTGTACGAGGATTTCCAGAACCAAGACTTCGAAGCACTTGAGCAACCCTATTCGTCGGAGCAAGGCAAGTGTCCTTGAAGCATATTGATGATCCTGTTTTTAAAATAAATGTTTTGTTTGCAAACTGCATGCTTGTGTCAATTTGATGGGAATCCTATGGTAGGAAGTTTACTAGCGTTGTTTGACCATCCTTGTCGCCTGGAATTTATGGTAGAGAGTCAGGAAGGGCTTTTTACCTTTTTGCTTCGCTTAATTAATTGGGATGGAAAAACAACACTACACATTTAATTATGCATTAATGATATTTTGGTTAATGTGAACTGGTCAATATGATATGGTAATGGGTGATCTAAGAAAGCCCGGTATGTGGATGGGTTGGATGTCATGGTGGTTTGCTTGCTTTAGATCTAAGGACCGGTTCATACGAGAATAAGCTAGGACTACAGTGCCACCACGAGGCCAACTATGGGTGCGGCGTAGCTGATTAATTAGGGTTTGCCTGTGATATTTGGACCATTAGGGATGCTCGGGGAAGGGGTAGTCGGATTGGGTTTAATGATGATTGGTGGGACTACCCTGGGATCCGAATGGCTCAAGAGGGGGCCCTTGGTTGAAGATGTGCTCAGTTGGAGACATCGCCACTGGTGAAACCTCAGTGGGATCTAAATAGGCTAGTAATCCCTTTGTAAAGGCTATTTTGTGATCTCTTGGCCATACACCAAAGGAAGTGTAATTGGCATAAGGGACATTCTTTAGTCGCCGACGGGTGATGAAATCACAAACACGTGGATAAAGTGGTACAAACTCTGTAGAGTCTAATAAAGCTATCATGATAGCCATGCTCCCGGTTATGAGCACCTGGACAACTTCCATGATTAGAGGGAACTCGGTAATTGGGATGGTTATGGGTTGGTACTGGTTATGGCTGAATATGGATTAAACTATGACATTGAATGTGGTTAATGGTATGATGGTGATGCATATGGAATATGGATTGGTGCTATGTTATTAATTATGGTTTATGATGGGAATACTTCACGTACGTATAACATATTGCTTTTCAAATGTTTTAATGTACTTTCCATCACTCAACTTTTATTACACTCGTCATTTGAATCAGGTACATGTCATACTTTCCATACTTACTGAGTACGACATGTACTCACTCTTGCAATCCCCCAACAGTTGCAGGTTAGGATTGTGAGTTTAATGGCGATAATGCGGAGTTCTAGGCTGTGTTTACCGTCAACTTTGCCTGTGGTGTTGCATGGAGCCGCGCTATCCCTTTTTCTTAGCTTGCTTAGTTGCTTAATTAGTTTATTTCCGCTGCATTAGTTAGAACTTGTCATTAATATTCATTAGAGCTTGTATTCGAGGATATTTTGAATTTAGTAATTAAAGTACTTATTTAATAACTTGGGCTGTGGTAATTATCTGTATATCGTTTGTGATACACTTGTATATGTGTGTTAAACATCTTGGGCACACATATACTGCACTTGGTTCATCTTTGGAACCGGGTGTCACACAAATGGACTTACTCAATGCAAAATTAGCCTAACAACAATGTAATACATCAAGGACACTAGTATTAGGTGAAAGAAGCTAGGCTATTTGATCAACGATTAAGAAAATAGAGTTTTCTAGGGTTTGGGGGAAAATTACCGAAGAAATCGCTTGAATCTTGGAGATGAGGGTGTTGAAGGCCAGGCAAGTCCGTGAACTTCAATCCCTATGCAATGAAGATCAAATTCCACCCAAACTTGCAAAGTTTTGATGGAGAAATCAAGGAATCGTCTTGGGAGCTCAAGCGCAGAGAGAGAAGCTTGAGGCAAGTTGTGAGGGTGAGGGAATTAGGGTTTGGCGGCAGCTAGGGTTAAAATCAGACAAGTCCGGAAATGACCGGACTAATCCGAACTTTTCGAGAGGCTATATCGGACTAGTCCGTGGTCTACCGGACTAGTCCGGCCTAACCGGCGCTCTGTGGAATAGTCTGCATGGGCGGACTAGTCCGACTAACCACAGACTAGTCCGTGGTCACCAGGGAAGAACTTCTTAGCCCATTCATATATATTTGAAGGTACATATTTAGAATATAGGGAGGCAAATCAAATCAGATAATCTTGATGAATATGATCAGTAAGCATACAACAATCAAGCAATAACCATAATTCACCAAGATCTAGTAATTGACATAGTTGTTCAGAGAAAATTGAGAGAGATGATTTTCACAATCCAATCAACATATTTTGAAGAATTCATACAGGTATGCAAAATTTCAAGCCACATTCCGAGCATCAAGGATATTTAGTTCATTTCGAAGCTCGCAAAAACGTTTTTCATCAAGTGGCTTGGTGAATATGTCGGCTAATTGCTTTTCGGTGTTGACATGGGAAATGGATATATCTCCTTTCATGGAGTGGTCTCTCAATAATTGATGCCGGATGTCTATGTGTTTGGTTCTAGAGTGCTCAACTGGATTATGGGCAATTTTAATGGCACTCTCATTATCACAAAGTAAGGATCGAATGCCCAAGAGGGGGGGGGTGAATTGGGCTTCTTTTCAAAAATTAAAGCAATAAAACTTAATTACTAAAAGACCAATTCCCTATGCAAACAACCTATGCATTCAAGTGAATAGTAACTTTGCGGTATAAGAAATGCATAAGTGTAAGGGGAGAGGAAGAAAGTGCAAACTCCTGAGGAGACACGAAGACACGGAGATTTATCCCGTGGTTCGGCAAGATCGTATAGATCTTCCTACATCCACGTTGTGGCACCCACCAAAGGGTATAGCCACTCCCAAGTCACCGAGACCAGGGATCTTCACTATACTTCTCCGTTCGCCAACCTCGACAAGGTGGAGCTCAAGCCTTGTACGAGTTGGATCCTCCGGGCTTCCACAACCGTCTTGGTAAGCTCCGGAACGCTCTCTCCAATACAATCACCAAGTGACACTCCCTTACAGCCCTCGCTACACTAGAGACTCCAATCACCAAGAATGGAGGCACACAAGCACTATCTCTAGTAAGTTCTAGCCTATCTCTTGGTGTGTATGTGGTGTAGATGATGTAGAAGTGTTGGCTCAACGTCTTGAATGCTTGAGAAAGTGTAGAGTAGCTCTGGTTGTCAAGACCTGTCGAATAGACTGGTTGAAGGGGTATAAATAGCCAGCATCCACGAAATAGCCGTTGGAAAAGTAGGTTGACATCATTGTTCTGCGAACACCGGATGATCCGATGCTCCCCCTTTAGTTATCATCGGTCAAATCCAAATTAGCTGATGTCACTATGTCAGATATGACCATTGTTAGACCGATGTTACCCGTGCCTTCTCATCGGATGATCCGGTGGCACTTCATCCAGAATTGGTTCAGAATTGATGCTTACTGGAGTGATCGACCGATGTGTTTATAGTTGTACATCGGATGGTCCGGTGTTGCACTTGGTCCAGGGAGATTGCTTACTGTACTGATGGACCGATGTAACATCCCTTTAGGATCGGATGATCCGGTGAGTACTTAGTTCTGAGGTCTTCTTCTTCTGCTAAACCAACTCGACCGATGTGTTATTTTCTGGAAACATCGGTTGATCCGGTGAGTTGATTTTGCTTGCTTCGAGTTGTTCTAAGTGATACTTTTGGAATTTTCTTGGGTGTCCTCTTATACATTGGTTTGAAATATTCTTCTGATGATTATCAAGCATTGAGTGCTGTCAATTTTGGTTGAATAATTTTGACATATGAGCTTTTACTTCTAAACTTCATAAACATCGATTGTCCTCATAGAATGATTGTTTAGGAGTCTCCAATTATATCCAATGAGCAGTAGATGATATTCATATAGATTTCATTTGATTGAGATGAGTGATATGGGAGACCTTGCATCTACAAATTCATTAGTAATATCCAACGGTTGTCATTAATCACCGAATCCATACCTCATGGGGGCCTATATGCGTTCAATCTCCCCCTTTTTGGTGATTGATGACAACACAACGAGTAAAGCATAATAGTAATGAATTTAAGAATACGATACTCAAGAGGATATGCAATAAGTACAAGATTTAGCACACTTTAACTTGAAGGTTAAAAAATGATCAATAACTCGAAGGCTCAATCGATCAATAACTCAAGAGAAATAAGTGGCTCAAAAATGATCAATAACTCAAAAGCTCAAACGATCAATAACTCAAGAGAATAGGTGGCACACGAATACTCAATGAATAACAAAAGATTAGCAAATCTTCAAATTACAAAAGAACTCCCAAAAAGATAGAAACTCCCCCTACAGCTAGGACTCCCCCTGAGACTAAGCTATCCTCCCCCTGACTCTTCTCCCCCTTTGGCATCAAGACACCAAAAAGGAAGCCGAGAGCCTAAGGATCCTGAGCGCTCGGGGCGATGACGAACAGGTCACCGTCGGGGGTGCTGTCGTCGGAGCTGCTGCCTGCTGCTGCCGAAGCTGGAGTAGAGGAGACGGGAGCTGCGGGAGCTGCTGTCGGTGCCTGCTGAGACTGGATTGCAGGTAGAGGGGCACTAACAACGGATGCTAGCGCCTGCTGGAAAAGCATCGTAGCCGGCAGGGGAGAGTGGATAGGAGCGCCTGGAGCTAGCAAAGGTGACATGCTGATCGACGAGATCGGCGTAGTCGGCACTGATGCTGAAGCTGGAGCCAGGACAGGTGGGCCTGGAGCTAGGCCTGGAAGCTGCGACGGTAGGGCAATCCCGGTCTACGTGTAGAGTATGGTGATCAACCCCAGGATGCATCATCGCCTGCTGCGTCTGCTGCTGCTGGTCGAGAGAGCGCTGGTGCATCTGATCAATCAGCCCAGTAAGCATGTCATTGTCCTGCTGCTGCTGCTGCTGGAGCTCCAAGAGATGTGCAGCCTGCTCAGCTTGGGCCTGCTCAGCTGCAAGCCGGTCCAGGTGCTACTGCTCAACCATCTGCTGGAGTAGTGAAGTCAACTCAGATGGCTGAGAAACCTGTGCCTCGGACACTGGAGGTGGAGTAGGAGGTGGCATAGTCGAGCCTTTAACCTTCGTGTCGTGCAGCCTAGGTGAGGGAGGAGGTGGGAAGTACTCCTCGACACTGTAAGTGGTGTCACTCTCGGACCAAATATGCTATAGATCCTCACCCTGAGCCTCTGCATGTGCTAGTCTCTCGTCTTCCTTCTCCAGGTCTGACCAGTCTTCCTCTAAGAGACAGGCACGGACCTGACGCTCAACTGGACGGCCAAGGCGGCGGTCTCCAGGAGCTGGAGCACGGTTGTGGCCGAACCGTGTGACGCTCTCGTCGGTGAGACTGTCACGCACGGCGGATCCCTCTGGAGATACCATGTAGAGCAAGTAACTGATCCAGTGACCAAACACAAGCTAGCTCATCATTCCAACTCCATTAGTGATTACATCCTCCATCTCACAATTGAGAACGTCCACAATGTTGAACTCCATCTCGTTCATGACATAGAACAGGAGAGTCTGATGCAAGCTGGTGAACCCCTCAAGGTATCCGGACCTTGGCAAAAGTGTGCGGTGCAAGGCAAGGTGCACAGTGCGCGCAGCTGGAGTGAGTAGAGCCGGTACCCTCGGCTGGTCTGGAGAGAAAGGATGAGCAAACAGTGAGCGTATCTCCTCAAGCGGTGGTGCCACACCTCCAGTGAGTGGCCTCCTCGGTGGGTCAGCCTATCCATACACCCTCTCGTGCAGGCAAGTGTCATGGAGATCCACTCCTAGCAGCTGTCCCAAAGTATGCCTGGTCAAGTGATGATGCTGGCCCATGAACATGAAATCAATGGATTTGCGGCCCTCAGAGACGTAGAGTGTGGCGTAGAATACTCGGACCCAGTCCTTCATGTAGGCACTCCTCTCGTAAGACATCAGCTCCACTAGCCCTCTATACCTCTCAAGGTAAGGGCGTATCTCTGTCCCGGCTGCAAGAGCAAGATGATCCCAATCCAGGAAATTGTGCTGGAAGAGCTTATGGCCCTGACGTCTGTAAGTCTCGTACAGCGAGGCATGTGTCAGGGTCCAAAAGCGGCTGTCCACAAGTGCCTCTCTGGGCTGCGGGAATTACTCATCAAGTAAAATGCTCCACCTGAGCTTCCTGAGCTGCTTGGCCTTCATCTTCCTGTAATCGGTCAGGCGGACACCCTCAGCGACACTAATGTTGGTGTCCATCTCATAGACGGCTTTCTGGGCCGCCCTGTCCTCCCGAAGGTCAGCTGCTAACGGTCTCGGTCTCGGGGCTGCAGCTGGGTGACCCCCACGGGTCCTGTCTGAGCGCCGGCGAACAAGCGGCACTTCGGGCTCCTCTTCCTCCTCTGACTCCTCAGGCACCGGAGGCTGTCTCTATTGGGCCTCGTGGATCCTCAACGATCCTCCTCAGCCTTGCTCTCGCTCCTCAGCGGCGCGAGCGGCCATCAAAGCTTTCTTTGCCTCCTTCGACAACTTTTGATTTTTGGCGGCTGGCTCCTCGATAGCCTTGTCCTTTCCCTTCTTGTCACGACCCCTGACGATGGCGAAGACGGGGTCGTGGGACACGAGCTTGGGCGGACGGGACGATGACACAATGATCGTCGCGGCCGGGGAACCCTAACGGCGAAGCACGGCGACCGAAAGGAGGGCACCACGGCGGCGCAGAGGGCGGTGGTGCGGCGCCTAGGACGGCGTGGGACGGCGGCAGTGGTGCGGCGGCAGTGAATTGGAGCGGCGGTGGCGGCGCTGCGTGGAGCGGCAGTGGCGGTGCTGCGTGGGGCGCAGGGTGAGCGGCGGCGGCGTCGGGGCGTCGGTGGCGGAAAGCAAAATCGGGGAGAGAGAAGAGAGGTGAAGCGGTGCGTTAAAAAAGTGGGGCCCAAACCCTAGCTCAAATTTTAACACCGAATGAGACGATGTCAAATGATAGGAGCATCGGTCGAATGGTACAGTAAGGGTATTCCAAAAAGTACCATTGACACCGGATGATCCGACGATGAGAGGATTAGCATCGGTTGAATCTGGCACAAGTCCAGAAATGTGAACATCGGATGCACCGATGTTTCTCAAAATGAACTCGTCGGTTGATTTGACTTTCTGACTGAGCTGACCCATTGCATTTGAACACAAACTTATCCGATGAGCTTCTGGCCTAAGCATCGGATAATCCGATGACTACAAAATAGCAACATCCCATATATGTCCTTTGACTCAAACAAACAAACACGAAGAAACACAAGTCTTAGGACTTTTTGGGAAACCACTTACCCCTCAAAAAAAACTATTTGCCAATAACTTGGCTAAGCCCTAAAGCAAATGGAACACTGAAAAATAAGGAATAAATCCATAAAATGTAAGGCCCATGCTTTGTGAGCTAGAGGATGAAAACTTCTATCTCTTTAGAGCATGTTCCTTTAGGCATTAACGCACCTAACATTTTGTTCTTTCCACATCATATGAGTTGAGATATTGCATTTCAAACAAGTCTCTTTCTCATGAAGTGGGTTCCCCTTTGTGACAATCTACCGTATGCAATGCCAAACAATTTATAATGCAAGAAATTGAAACGTGAGTGCAAGTCTATATGGCAGGCATCATGCAAGACATAAACTAAATCTATCTTGCCAAATTTGAACCTTTCAAAGGCTTCTTCAGGGAGAGCCACTCTCCAAGTATTGGGGAAACCCAAAAGAACCTCCATCCCAAGCTAACCCTTGCTCACCCCTATCCTTATAAAGTTAGACAAGACCTATATGAGATGCATTCTTACATGATCATGGCAACTTACATGACGTTCGATGCATCTAGCACATTTAATTCACTTCTTAGTCTAGAAAAAGTTTTCTCATCAAGTGGTTCAGTGAAGATATCCGCCAATTGTTCTTCGGACCTAACACCTCGCAAGGAGATGTCTCCCTTAGCTTCATGGTCCCTTAAGAAATGATGACGAATATCAATGTGCTTAGTGAGGGAGTGTTGAACGGGGTTCTTAGCAATCTTAACCGCACTTTCACTGTCACAAAGGAGAGGAACACAACCAAGTTTAATACCAAAGTCCAAAAGGGTTTGCTTCATATAAAGAATTTGAGCACAACATGCACCGGCCGCAATATATTCCGCTTCCGCCGTGGACAAAGCTACGGAATTTTGCTTCTTGCTAGACCAAGATACTAGGGAACGCCCAAGCAAGTGGCACCCACCGGAGGTACTCTTGCAATCCACACGACATCTGGCAAAGTCCGAATCCGAGTAACCCAAGAGATGAAATTTTGCACCTTTAGGGTACCACAGGCCTACACTTGTAGTATGCTTGAGATACCGAAGTATCCTAAAGACCGCCTTCCGATGTGATTCTTTAGGTGCCGCTTGAAAGCGAGCACACAAGCATACACTAAACATGATATCGGGCCTAGATGCCGTAAGATAAAGCAATGAACCAATCATAGAACGATAATTAGATTGGTCAATAGGTTTACCGTCCTTATCCGCGTCGAGATGACAATTTGTTGCCATTGGAGTACTTCTTGAGCTACAATCTCCCGTCTCAAATTTCTTCAAGAGGTCCTTGGTATACTTTTCTTGATAGATGAAGGTCCCCTCTCGAAGTTGCTTGATTTGAAATCCAAGGAAGAAGTTGAGCTCTCCAATCATCGACATCACGAATTCCCTAAACATCATTTTTCCAAACTCATGGCTAAGAGCTTCGTTAGTTGAAGCAAAAATAATATCATCGACATAAATTTGACAAATGAATAATTCTCCGTCGATGTCTTTGGTGAAGAGTGTAGTATCCACCCTCCCGATTTTAAATCCTTGCATGATCAAGAAATCTCGTAGTCGTTCATACCACGCCCTAGGTGCTTGCTTGAGCCCGTAGAGCACCTTGTGCAACCTAAACACATGATTAGGATTCCTCGGATCTTCAAACCCGGGAGGTTGTTCAACATAGACAAGCTCGTTAATATAACCATTAAGAAAGGCACTTTTCACATCCATTTGATAAAGCTTTATGTTATGATGTGATGCAAAGGCAAGAAGTATACGGATGGCTTCTAGTCGGGCGACCGGATCAAATGTCTCCCCAAAGTCTAGTCGTTCAACTTGCAAGAAACCCTTGGCCACAAGTCTTGCCTTGTTGCGGACCACAACACCGTTCTCGTCTTGTTTGTTGCGGTACAACCACTTTGTTCCAATGACATTCTTGTCCTTGGGTCGCTCCTCCAACACCAAAACTTCATTGCGGATGAAGTTGTTGAGTTCTTATTGCATGGCCATCACCCAATTTGGATCTTGGAGTGCTTCCTCAATGTGAGTGGGTTCTACACATGAAACAAACGAGTAGTGCTCACGAAATGTAGCGAAATGGCGAGAACGTGTACTTACTCCCCTTGACGGACTTCTGATGATTTGGTCGATGCACCTTGGAGATGCGTCCATGCCTCATAAGTGGTTGTGAAGCACTTGGCGGTGGTGATGCGTGTTGTTCTTCTTGTGGTTGGACTTGATCATGGACTTCTTCTTCTTCTTGATGTTGTGTGGCTTGTGAATCTTGTGTCGGCAATGGATCGTCCTTCTCTTCTTCGTCAACTTGAGGCGCCATGGATGTGTTGATGTTGGAACTTGAAGCTCCCCCTTGATCATGGCTCTCCTAAACTTTAGGCTTGATGTCTCCAATGGTCATGTTCTTCATAGCTTCTCGTAGAGGCTCATCATCTATTTCATCATAACCAAAACTCTCCTCTTGGGGCCCATTAGTTTCACCAAACTCAACATCACAGCTTTCCTCAACTAAACCGGAGGTTTGGTCGAATACTCGATATGCTTTTGAGTTTGATGCATAACTAAGAAATATACCAACATCACATCTTCTTTCAAACTTACCGAGCCTTTTCTTGCGGTAGATGTAGCACTTGCACCTGAAGACTCGGAAATAGGAGATGTTGGGCTTTCTCCCAATGAGAAGTTCGTACGGGGTCTTTTGAAGTAGTCGATGTAGGTAGACCCGATTTGCGGCATGGCACGCCGTGTTGATTGCTTCGGCCCAAAACTTCTCGGACGTGCCATAGTCATCAAGCATTGCTCGTGCAAGAGTGATGAGAGTCTTGTTCTGCCTTTCAACGACACCATTTTGTTGAGGAGTGTATGTGGCTGAAAACTCATGCTTCACGCCTTCCCGATCACACCACTCCCCAATGTTGTAGTTCTTGAATTCGGTGCCGTTGTCACTCTGGACCTTGATGATGGGAATTTGAAATTCCCTTTGTGCACGGTTAGCGAAGATGTTGAACACTTCCGGAGTTTCACTCTTGTCACCTAGAAACAAAGTCCAAGCATAGCGAGAGTAGTCATCAACTATAACAAGACAATAGAGGTTACCGCCAAGACTTTGATATGTGGACGGTCCGAAGAGGTCCATGTGGAGCAACTCAAGTGGCTTGGAGGTTGACACCATTGTCTTCATCGGGTGGTGAGAAGCAACTTGCTTCCCGGCTTGACAAGCGCTACAAAGCTTGTTCTTCTCAAATGTGACATCCTTCATGCCGGTCACCATCCCAAGCTTGAATGACTTCTTGAGCTTGCTCATTCCAATGTGCGCTATGCGTCGATGCCATAGCCAACCCAAACTCGTCTTAGTGAAAAGACAAGTGGTCAAGCTAGCATCCTTGTTGGAGAAGTCTACTAGGTAGAGATGTCCATGCCGAAATCCTTTGAAGATTAGTTCTTGGCTTGTTTCACTAGTCACAACAACATCATTTTTGCTTAAGGTGCACGTTAGTCCAAGATCACATAGTTGTGTAATAGAAAGCAAATTGAAACTAAGTGACTTAACATAAAATACATTGGAAATAGATAAATCATTTGAAATTGCAATCTTACCTAAACCAATTACCTTCCCCTTAGAGTTATCACCAAAGGTGACTTGTTCATGATTGCCGGGGTTTTCTATGGTGGTGAACATACCATCGTTGCCGGTCATATGTTGAGTGCACCCGCTATGGAGTACCCAATGCTTTCCTCCGGCTTTGTAGTTCACCTACACACATGAATTCCATTTTTGACTTTAGGCACCCAAGCCAACTTAGGTCCTTGTATGTGTGATACAAGTGTTTTTGGGACCCAAAGTTGCTTGTGGAGCTTCCCCTTCATGCCCTTTATGTCCTTGCCAATGAATATTGCCTTCACTTTGCCATCTACTTTACTCAAGAGATAATAATGATCATTGAAAGTAGACTTGTAGTTAGTAGGCAATTTTGGAGAAGGCCGATTAGGAAGAGGACACTCCCTTGTATGGTGACCGGTGACCTCACAATGTTGGCAATAGGAACCAACTTCCTTGATGAAGCTTGTTCTAAGCTCCAGTGAGGGAACCTTTCCTTTGTTAGGCACCGGGAAGGATCCAAGTCCTCTCTTGTTGAAGGCCATTGCTTGTTGGAAGAGGATTTCCTTGTGCTTGACTTCTCCTTTAGATAGCCTTGCCACACTAGTGCGGAGACTTTCAATTTCTTCCAACAAGTCCTTCTCCCTAGCATTATCTTTCAAAGGCAAAGACTTATGCAAGAAATTAGTGGCATGAGAATTAATAGATACCTTATCATTAAGAGTTTGTTTCTTTATATTTTTCAATTCTTGATCAAGAGCTTCATAAGCAAGGTTAAGTACTTGATGCTCTTGGATTAACTCATTGTGCTTTCCCAAGAGTGCTTGATGGGCTAAGTCAAGCTCATGATGATCTAGCTTGATTTGAGCCTTATCCTCCTCAATTTGCTTGACATGAGATTTGAGCGTGTCATGCTCCTTAAGTATGCTTTCATACTTGTCAAGCAAATCAAGGTTAGCACTCTCAAGCTTAGCACGAGTTTCTTCAAGGGCCCTGACCTTACTCTTTTCCCTCCTAATGATAGTGTGGTATTCATTTAATGAAGTTAAATCATCGGGGGAAAGCTCATCATCGCTAGAGTCATCACATATCCTGGTGTTACCTTTAGCCATGAGGCACATGGGAGGTGGATGAAGAGATGAGTCATCATTGTTGGCAATGGCAAGGCCGGCCAAACTTTCTTCTTCCGCTTCACTCTCTTCATCACTTGATTCTTCGTCGGTGATCCATTCATTTGACTCACACATGAACACCTTTTGTGGTCCTTTTCTCTTCTTTGGGAAGAGTTTTTCCTTCTTCCCTTGTCATGTTTCTTCTTCCCAAAGGATCTTGGTTTGGGCTTGACCTCTTCTTCATCATCTTCACTATATTCAAGCTTGCGATGCTTGCCCTTGTGGTTCTCTCTTCTTTTGTCTGGTTTTGGACAATCATAGGAGATGTGGCCTTGATCACCACAATTGTAGCAAGTCTTGTTATCATCTCTCCTTTGTATAAAAGCTTTCTTCTTGGGATCAAATGTGTATCCCTTCTTGGCAATTTTGGAGTTCAAGCGAGAGAACTTTCTCATCATCAAAGCAAGCTCATCATCGTCATCTTCACTTGATGCTTGCTCTTCTTCACTTGAGCTGGGCTCAACCACTTTTTTTTTCTTGAGATTTGTTTTCTTGGTGGAGGCCTTTAGAGCAATTGTCTTTGAAGATGATTGCTCCATCATCCCAAGTACACTCAGCTCATGAGAGTGAATCTCTCCAATAAGTTTTGAAACTTCAATGTGATCAAGAGATTCTTTTTGAAGCATGGAGTTGATGATGTTGTACTTTGGCTTAGGAAGGAGCATAAGAATCTTGCGATTGATGAGTCCCTTGCCAATAGAAGCAATGTCAAGAGCATTAATTTCCTTAATAAGCACATTCAAGCAAGAAAACATTTCATTGACATTTTCATGAGGTAGCATTTTGAACTCATCATATTTGGCTTTGAGCATATGATATTTTAGTTCTTTGACACGAGAAGAACCCTCATGGATTTCAATCAAGCAAGCCCAAATTTCAAAAGCTTTCTCTTTGCTAGCAATCCTAGCAAATACATCTTGGCTAATGCATTCATAAATTGCATTTCTAGCTTTAGCATCCCACTTGATTTGATCACCAACATAATTATGCTCACCAAACCCCGCATGGGTCGCTTTCCATACCTCGGGAGCAATAGCCTCTAGATAAGCACGCATGCGTGCTTTCCAATAGGCAAATTTCTTGCCCTCAAAGATAGGAACCGAGCCCCCATTCTTGGCCATTTTAGCTCTCTAGCGGTGAAGCTAGAATGATCCAATGAGCAACCTTGCTCTGATACCAATTGTAAGGATCGAATGCCAAAGAGGGGGGGTTGAATTGGGCTTCTTTCCAAAAATTAAAGAAATAGAACTTAATTACTAAAAGCCCAATTCCCTATGCAAACAACCTATGCATTCAAGTGAATAGTAACTTTGCGGTATAAGAAATGCATAAGTCCCGAGGAGACACAAAGACACGAAGATTTATCCCGTGGTTCAGCAAGATCGTCAAGATCTTCCTACATCCACATTGTGGCACCCACCAAAGGGTATAGCCACTCCCATGTCACCGAGACCAGGGATCTTCACTATACTTCTCCGTTCGCCAACCTCGGCAAGGTGGAGCTCAAGCCTTGTACAAGTTGGATCCTTCAGGCTTCCATAACCGTCTTGGTAAGCTCCGGAAGGCTCTCTCCAATACAATCACCAAGGGACACTCCCTTACAGCTCTCACTACACTAGAGACTCCAATCATCAAGAATGGAGGCACACAAGCACTATCTCTAGTAAGTTCTAGCCAATCTTCGGTGTGTAAGTGGTGTAGATGATGTAAAAGTGTTGGCTCAACGTCTTGAATGCTTGAGAACGTGTAGAGTAGCTCTGGTTGTCAAGACCTGTCGAATAGACTGGTTGAAGGGGTATAAATATCCAGCCTCCACGAAATAGCTGTTGGAAAAGTAGGCTGACATCACCGTTCTGCGAACACCGGATGATCCGATGCTCCACCTTCAGTTATCATCGGTCAAATCCAAATTAGTTGATGTCACTGTGTCAGATATGACCTTTGTTAGACCGATGTTACCCTTGACTTCTCATCGGATGATCCGGTGGCACTTCATCCAGAATTGGTTCAGAATTTATGCTTACTGGAGTGATCAACCGATGTGTTTATAGTTGTACATCAGATGGTCTGGTGTTGCACTTGGTCCAGGTAGATTGCTTACTGTACTGATGGACCGATGTAACATCCCTTTAGCATCGGATGATCTGATGAGTACTTAGTTTTGAGGTCTTCTTCTTCTGCTAAACCAACTCAACCGATGTGTTATTTTCTGGAAACATCGATTGATCCAGTGAGTTGATTTTGCTTGCTTCGAGTTGTTCTAAGTGATACTTTTGGAATTTTCTTGGGTGACCTCTTATACATTGGTTTGAAATATTCTTCTGATGATTATCAAGCATTGAGTGCTGTCAATTTTGGTTGAATAATTTGACATATGAGCTTTTACTTCTAAACTTCATAAACATCGATTGTCCTCATAGAATGATTGTTTAGGGGTCTCCAATTATATCCAATGAGCAGTAGATGATATTCATATAGATTTCATTTGATTGAGATGAGTGATATGGGAGACCTTGCATCCACAAATTCATTAATAATATCCAACGGTTGTCATTAATCACCAAAACCATACCTCATGGGGGCCTAGATGCTTTTAGAGTGGAATACGGTTCATATTGTAACCGTAATCCCTTAGAGTTTGTTGCATCAAAAGAAGTTGTGCACAACAACTCCCGGCTGCAACGTACTCCGCTTCGACTGTGGATAAGGCAATAGAGTTTTGCCTCTTGGAGGACCAAGAAACTAGGGATCTAGCTAGGAATTGGCATGTGCCGGAGGTACTTTTTCTATATACTTTGCAGTTGGCATAATCTGCATCGTAGTAACCAATGAGATTGAATTTGGAGCCTTTTGGATACCAAAGACCAAGGTTCGGTGTATGAACTAATATCTCAAGATCCTTTTTACGGCTGTCAAGTGACACTACTTAGGATTGGCTTGAAATCTTGCACACAAACATACACTCAACATAATGTCTGGCCTAGATGCACATAAATAGAGCAGAGATCCAATCATGGAGCGATATACCTTTCGGTCGACGCTAGGTCCATCTTCATTGAGATCCAAGTGGCCATTCGTTGCCATGGGAGTCTTTATGGGCTTCATCTTGTCCATTCCAAACTTCTTGAGAATGTCTTGAGTGTACTTAGTTTGGCTTATGAACGTCCCTTCCTTTTGTCGCCTCACTTGGAATCCCTGGAAGTACTTTAGCTCTCCCATCATAGACATCTCAAACCTATCTGTCATAATTTTATTAAACTCCTCACAAAAAGATTGGTTAGTTGAACCAAAGATTATATCATCAACATAAATTTGACAAACAAATAGATCATTGTCAAAATTCTTTGTAAACAGTGTGTAATCTACTTTGCCAATCTTAAAGCCATTTTCAATTAAGAAATCTCTAAGACACTCATACCAAGCTCTAGGAGCTTGTTTGAGGCCGTAGAGAGCCTTACTCAGTTTAAATACGTGGTCGGGGAACTCTTCGTCTTCAAACCCGGGGGGTTGCTTCACATACACCTCCTCCTTGATTGGTCCATTGAGGAAGGCACTTTTCACATCCATTTGATAGAGCTTGAAATCATGGTTAGTAGCATATGCAAGTAATATTCTAATAGATTCAAGTCTAGCTACGGGAGCAAAGGTCTCATCGAAATCCAAACCTTCGACTTGTGAATACCCTTTGGCCACAAGTCGTGCCTTGTTCCTTGTCACCACCCCCTACTAAATTGTTTGTTGCGGAAGACCCATTTGGTGCTGATGACGTTGGATTTGGGTCTTTCAACTAGTTCCCACACCTCATTCCTTTTGAAACTGTTGAGTTCTTCTTGCATGGCTACTACCCAGTCCGGATCCTTCAATGCATCCTCAACCCTGCGTGGCTCCAAAAATGACACAAACGAGTAATGCTCACAAAAATTAGCTATGCGAGATCTAGTAGTTACTCCCTTTTGGATGTCACCAATGATGTTGTCAATTGGGTGATCCCTTTGGACACATTGGTGTACTCTTGGGTGTGGTACTTGCTGTCTTGAATCTTCATTATCATCTTCTTCTCCCCCTAAGTGGTTGCCCTCATTGACTTGTTGATTATCTTCACTTTCTTGAGGTTGATCTTGTATGGAAGATCCCCCTTGATCATTGGTCTCCTCTTGTGGTTCGTTTTCCTCATGCATATGTAGAGGTGGCTCTTGTGGTCGAACTTCACCTAACGCCATTCTTCTCAATGCTTTTCATGGGGCTTCTTCTTTATCTAGCACACATATATCAACTTGCTCCTTTTGGGAGCCATTAGTTTCATCGAACACTACGTCACGTCCTACTTCAACAAGTCCGGAGGTCTTGTTGTATACACGATAGGCGTAAGTGTTCGAATCATAACGAGCAAGAAACCTTCATCGGACTTTGAAGCGAACTTTGAAGTCCTAGGCTTCTTGTTCAAAATATAACATTTGGAACCGAAAACTCGAAAATATGAAATGTTGGGCTTTTTACCGATGAGTAGCTCATAGGATGTCTTCTTGAGTAGTCGGTGAAGGTAAAGTCGATTTATGGCGTGGCAAGCAGTGTTGACCGCTTCTACCCAAAATCGATCCGAGGTCTTGTAGTCATCAAGCATTGTTCTCGCCATCTCTATGAGGGTTCGGTTCTTCCTTTCGGCAACTCTGTTTTGTTGAGGGGAGTACGGAGCTGAAAACTCGTGCTTTATGCCTTCTTCATCTAGGTACTCCTCCACTTGTGTGTTCTTGAACTCCGTGCCGTTGTCACTTTGAATGTTCTTGATTGTCAATGAGTATTCGTTTTGAGCTCGCTTGAAGAACTTCTTCAGTATTCCTTGTGTTTCTGACTTATCATGCATAAAGAAAACTCAAGTGAAGCGAGAAAAATCATCAACAACTACTAAACTGTATTTGTTACCGCCGATGCTTATGTAAGCGATTGGACCAAATAAGTCCATGTGAAGTAGCTCAAGCGGTCTTGTTGTAGTCATGACGTTCTTCGCGGGATGAGGTGGTCCAACTTTCTTCCCGACTTGGCATGCGCTACAAGGCCTGTCTTTCTCAAAAACAACATCCTTTAAACCTCGGATGTGATCGCCCTTGAGGAGTTTTTGAAGATTCCTCGTACCAACATGCGCTAGCCGTCTATGCCACAGCCAACCCATGTTGGTCTTTGCAATCAAGCATGTGTCAAGTTCGGCTTTATCCTTGTTGAAGTCAACAAGATAAAGCTTTCCCTTTAACATACCCTTGAATGCAATGGAACCATCACTCCTCCTAGAAACGGTCACACCCTCGTTAGTGAACAAGCAATTATAACCTTTGTCACATAATTGAGATATGGACAGCAGGTTATAATCTAAGGAATCTACATGTAATACGTGAGAAAGAGTGTGTTGTGGTGATATGGCAATTTTACCGGTACCGAGCACCCTTCCTTGACTATTGTCTCCAAAGTAGATGCCCTTGCTTGGATCCTCATTTGCTTCATATTCAACGAACATCCTCCTTTCTCTCATATAGTTGGTGCAACCACTTTCTAGCACCCATTTAGATCCACCGGAGGAATAGTCCTACAAAAACAAATTAAGCCTTGGTTTTAGGTACCCAAGCTTGCTTGGGTCCTTTTAGGTTAGTCACAAGGGATTTGGGCACCCACACATGAGATTTAGTGTTCTCATGGCATGGCCCAACATAATGAGCATAAACCTTTCCATAATTACTTCTCATTAAGACATAAGATGCATCAAAAGTTCTGAATAGTAACTTTTGTTGTTTATACACAGGACTAGTCTAGGAGGCTGGACTTGTCTGGAGTACCATACTTGTCCGGACCCTGACCGGACTAGTCCGGTGTTCATGTGTGTTCAATGTTTTAACCTTGGACTTTCCAGTTTGAGAGGGTCTTCCCTTTATAAATTCAATGCTTTCCTTGTTATTCTTATGGCTTGTAGCATGTTGCTTTTCAACATAAGAGTAACCAATGCCATATTTTACATTTGGAGGTCTTTTGACCAAGTATGCACTACGTGCATATTTGATCTTCTCCTTGTCAAATATGCCATTTTGTGCAGGATGCTTGTCCTTGGTAGTGGGTGACTTGTCTTTCAAACTGTTGTCAGTTTTACCACATGTACAAGTAGAAGCAACTTCAGTTTTAATGTGTTGAGAAGGTGAGCTTGAATAGGATGAAGGGTCACTTTGCTTGAGTGACTCAACTTGCACTTCAAGGATCTTGTTAACCTTGATTAGGTTAGCAAGTTCTTCCTTGATTGCAGCATTTGAATTGCTTAACTCCAAGCAAGTTTCCTTCCTTGAAGCTAATTCAAGCTCTATTGACTTGCTCCGCTCCTTTTCAAGCTCTAGAAGCTTGTCAAGTTCAACATACTCCTCCTTTTGGGAGACAATCATGTCTTCTTGACGATGTATTAACCTCTCCTTCTCAACAAGTTGATCAAGCAAAAACTTCATTTTAGTGGCTGTTTTCTTATCTAACCCAATGAGCATATCTTCATTATCACTATTAATATCACTGTCACTGGAATAGGAATGCATGGAGGAGGGTTTTGTTGTTACCTTGCGTTTACCTTCCTTTGCCATGAGGCAAGTGCCGTTCCCCTTCCATGTGCCGAGTGTAGGGAAGAGAGTAGACTTCTTGGATGTCTTCTCGATGGCTATGCTAGCCATCTCTTCTTCTGATGATGATGAGGACTCATCATTTGAGTCCCACTCTTTCCCTATGTGCGCTTGTTTGCCTTGTTTCTTCTTCTTGAAGAATTTCTTTGGTTGAGGCTTCGCTTCTTTGGTTTTCTTCTCGTTCTCTTCATATGGGCAATCAACTATAAAGTGGCTATACTCACCACAATTATAGTATGCCCACCTAAATTTTGACTTTGATCTTTCCTTGTATCTTCCTTCACTTGATTTGGCGCCTTGTCTCTTCTTCATTATTTTCTTGAATTTCTTCATCAATAGTATCATGTCATCTTCATCCAAATCACTGCTCTCATCATCACCGTCTTCTACTAGTTGTGCTTCTCGCGATTCTTTAGATAAGGGCTTGAGGGTGGACTTCAAAGCAACCCCTTTCTTCTTTGCCGAGGTGAGGTCGGCAATTTCCTTGACATGCTTTGCTTGCTTTTCCATCATCTCGAAATTGATGATTTTTCCAAGTAGCTCACCCGGAGTCATCCTCTTGTATCCGGGGCTTTCTCTAGTCATGGAGCATAAGGTGACGTTGCGAGGCATGAAAGCTCTAAGGATGAGCTTCACCACCTCGTGGTCGTTCCACTTCTTGCTTCCGTATGATCTAACCTTGTTGATGAGTGTCTTAAGTCAGTTGTACATATCTTGAGGTGACTCATCTTCTTCGATTGTGAATCTTCCCAATTCGCCCTCGACCATTTCGATCTTCGCTTCACGCACATGACGATCACCTTCATGTGTAGTTTGCAATGTGTCCCAGATCTCCTTTGCAATCTCGAGTCCATCCACCTTGGTGAACTCGTCCCGACTGAGCAAAGAGGTAATGACTGCCGCGGCTTGGGCATTTCGATGAATTGCCTGCTCTTGGCTTGGTGTAAACTCTTCATCGTCGTCCGGGATATCTATTCCTGTGCACACAATATGCCATAAACTTGGATTGAGAGAAATTAGATGCATTTTCATATTTTGCCTACACATTGAGTAATCACTTCCGTCGAAGTGTGGGGCATTTCCTAGAGGGATAGATAAATAATGATTATTGCTGGAATTAAGACGATCGTAGTTGAAAGGATATCGGGAGTAGTCGGTGTGACTACTCCCCTTCTTCTTCTTTTCATCTTCGACTTTCACTTTCCCTTTGGAAAGAGTCTTCTTTCTTAGGAGCGCCTTTAGTTCAAGCGTCTCCTCATCGTCATTCTCAAAGTCTTGAATAGCCTCGAGGAGCTTTTCCACTTTCTGATTCTTATCATCATCAACCTTCTCTTGGTTGTTGCTCTTATGTACGTCCTTCATGTCCGACATGATCTCTTCGAGCGATTAGTCTCTTTCTTAAAGAACCCGCTCTGATACCAATTGAATGTGGCCTAGAGGGTGGGTGAATAGGCCTTTTTGAAATTTGTCGGAACCTGCAACACTTAACAACCAAATCAAAACTCGAGATATCGGACTAGTCCGGTAAAGTGCGGACTAGTCCGGTGTGTAAAAACTAGGTTAATCAAGTTTGATTGATTAGTTTGATTCTAGGATGTATGCAGCGGAAATATACTTGTAATTGAGGTGTTGCAAGATTATGAGCTAGAGTATACCACAAGTCAATATTATATTTGATGTTTCAACGTAAAGTAAGTGAGATTGATTGAAACCCTAGATTGATATGATGAATAAGAACGGTGAACACAAAACGAGAACACAAGCAATTTATCCTGTGGTTCCGCTCCCACAGAGGCAACCTACATTCACGTTGAGGAGTCCACAAAAGGACCAGGTCTTCTCCAACCTTACCCTCGTCGGATCGCCACGAAGGCCAATCCTCTTCTCTTATCACAAAGGGTAAATAACCAAATTCAAGGGGTCTTCTCACACGTTGAGGGCTCCCCTAGATTACAATGAAAACTCCACCAAGAACACTCTCAAAAGATTACAATTAAAATCACAGCAGTGTGTTTGGGAATCAAACCAAGAGCTCAAGAGTGATGAATCGTGTCTCTCCAATGTTCCAAAAGTGTATCCTCAAGGGATTGATCTTTTTGGCTCTTGATTTCGTGGAGAGATGTGTTTTTGAGGCTCTTGGGAGGTGTGACAGCGCAGGGGTTCGAGAGAGATTAAAGTTGGGTCGTGCACCTCAATTTATATGGGGTTTCTAAAAGTTACCGTTAGGGTTTAGAAAGATCGGACTAGTCCGTGGTGGACACGCGACTAGTCCGGTGTGCTGTGTGTAGCAAACCCTAAGTGTCCCGAAATATCAGATTAGTCCGGCTAGGAGCGGACTTGTCCAATTTCGCTTCTGGAAATCTTCGTACTAGTACGATAACCATCAGACTTGTCTAGATCAGTGAAACCCTAAGTGAATTGGGTGACAAGTCCGCACTTGGAGGACTTGTCCGATTTAGGTCAGAGGGTTTTCAGACTAGTCCGTGCCAATATCGGACTTGTTCGATTTACATCAGAACAATATCGAACTAGTCCGTTGTGTGATCGGACTTGTCCGATTTTGTGCAGCTTGTGAAGTGTTTTGAGGACTAGTCCGCACTGGGAAGGACTAGTCCAATTCTAGTCAGAGAGATATCGGACTAGTCCATGGTGATATTGGACTTGTCCGATCTTGTGCAGAGAGATATCAGACTAGTCCGGTGACAGTCAGACTAGTCCGGTCCTGTATAAATTTGTGCAATGTGTGTGTTTATTTGTGATTGGGCTCTTGGGGTGTGTTTCCTTAACAAACTCCACACACAGTGATCTACTACACTTGTTCCTTAAGCTCTTCTCCACATTGCTCCTCATTCTCCCTTCTTTTTGGCACTTTGCTTATTTTCACATTAAAACATGTGCTCATCTCAACAAAGTAGTTAGGATCTCATTTGCTTGTCATAAATCATACAAAACCCACAAGGGATTCCTAGATGCACTTTCAGGCGGCACCGGAGCTTCCCTACGAAGAGAGGTTGGTTCGGTCCCGTAGGACACGTAGTAGCACCGGAACTACCCAAACGAGGGAGGCGGGCCCAGTGCTGCGGGACGCATGTTGCCTTCGGAAGTCTTCAACATTGGAGGGCAGAAATCCATAACTTTATCCACGGTATCATGGGGTACCTGGTATCTAGGGTACCAACAATTGCCATGCAAGAGTTAGAAAATTTTGAAATAAGTAATGTTTGTAAACTTGTACCTCCACCTCAAGGTCACACTTTAATTGGAACTAAATGGGTGTTTAAAAATAAACAAAGTGAGGATGTGGTTGTGGTTAGCAATAAGGATAGGTTGGTTTCTCAAGGTTTCACACAAGTTGAAGGTCTAGATTTTGATGAAACTTTTACTCCCGTTGCTAGATTAGAAGCCATAAGAATTTTGTTAGCTTTTGTTGCATCTAAAAGATTCATGTTATATCAAATGGATGTTAAAAGTGCTTTTCTTAATGTCTACATAGATGAGGAGGTTTATGTCAAGCAACCACCGTGTTTTGAAAATCCAAAATTTTCTAATCGTGTTTACAAACTGTCCAAATCCTTGTACTGTCTCAAACAAGCCCCTAGAGCATGGTATGATTGGTTAAAAACATTCTTACTTGAAAAGAGGTTTATCGGCAAGGTTGATAAAACTCTTTTTGTGCTTAAGTATGGAAATGACTCATTATTCATTCAAGTGTGTGTGGATGATATTACCTTTGGTTGTGATTCTCATGATCTTGTGTCCAAGTTTACAGCTATGATGAGTTCAGAATTTGAAATGAGTATGATGAGAGAACTCACGTACTTTTTGGGGCTGCAAATCAAGCAAACCAAGGTGGGAACCTTTGTGCATCAAACAAAGTATACAAGAGACCTTCTTAGGTGCTTCAACATGGACAAAAGCAAGCATCTTCGGACACCAATGGGAACAACAACACACTTAAACTTCATGAAGATGGTGACCCAGTCGATCAAAAAGAATGTAGAAGTATGATTGGATCATGTTTGTACCTCATGTCATCAAGATCGAACATATAATTCAGCGCATGTCTTTGTGCACGATTTCAAGCTTCCCCACGTGCTTCACATCATCAAGTCGTCAAAAGGATTTCTCAGGTACATACATGGAACTTAAGAATTTGGCATTTTTCTTCCTTCTTTCACAACCAATACTTTGAAAGCTTTTTCGGATGCTGATTTTGGGGGTTGTAGGATTGATAGGAAAAGTACTTCGGGTTTTTGTCATTTTCTTGGTAATTCACTTGTTGCTTGGTCCTCTAGAAAACAAAATTCAGTTGCACAATCCACGGCCGAATCTAAACTGCTGCTAACGCTTGCTCACAAATTCTCTGGATTGTTCTAACACTTAAGGACTATGTGGTTTATCTAGATAGTGTTTCACTGTTTATGTGATAACACTAGTGCCATTTCTATTGCTAAAAACCCCATGCAACATTCGATAACAAAGCACATTGACATTAGGTATCACTTTCTCTGTGATAATGTTAAAAAAGGAAACATTATGCTTCACCATATAGATATCGAACAACAATTGGCTGACATTTTTACAAAACCTCTGGATGTCAAGCATTTTTGTTTCATTCGTAGTGAAATTGGGGTTATGCATCCTCATGGCTTAAATTGAGGGGGAGTTTCCAAACATGGGAAGTCTATATGTGAATTCGAATTTAAAATAATATGAGCATAGTATTTTATACATATATGACTTTGTGATTCTTTTTACATGCTGAAAGTTCTTACTACATTACTCTTGTTATACATTTTGTAGTTTTTGACATGACTAGTAATTAGAATAATTACTTGCAATAAATCTGGTCATCATCAAACTTACTTGCTGTTTTGAACTTGTTGCATGCTCACAAGTGCTTTTAATCATAAAAAATTAATCAATCAATCAACTATCCACATGTTGAGCTTTTATAATCAAATAAAAAAAGAGAAAAGATCAAGAGAATATCCATGCATCATGCTTCTTCTTTTGAGATGGCTTATCATCACACTTAGATATGAACTTGGAAGAAGTTGTGTATGACTAAAACCATGTCTTTAAGCTTCTGATTGTCAAATGACATAGACTTGGCTTGGTTAGTTAGAATAAGGCAGATGCGACATATAATCTCTTGCAAATGTCATATGATCTGAATTTGTGCTTTGAAAAATGAAAAATGCAGCAACATGTGTCATACTTTCAAGTTTTGAAATAGTTAAATTTGTGAGATCATGACTTGCTTAAATTGAAAATTCACTTGACCCCTAGCATTGCTTACACTACTTTATGTATCTCATTGATGTGATAGTGTAAGTTACTTGATAGTATGACTTGGATAATCTTTGTTTTATATGTATATGTTATAATATGCTCATAGCAATTGAAATTTCTCTTTTGAACCTTGTTGAATACATTGTCAAAGGGGGAGAAATATGTATAGGGGGAGAAATATGTCACACATTGCACTGCACAATCACGAGTTTTACACGTTCTTCTTAGAGGGAGAATTTGATTTTGAAATTTCTTTCTCATTTGATTTTTGATTTTCAAAAGGGTGAGAAATTTTTTTTCAAAACTTTTCATGTGAATAAGCCAATGTTCGAATTTTAATTGGTGTTGCCAATGCATTCATAAAGGGGGAGATTGTGAGACCTATGTGTGCTGAATACATTGGTAATTATGTTAAACATGAAGGTTTACATGCAAAGTTTTGAAATATAATTGAGAAACACACTATGCACTATCCGAATTTTTGCTATACGTGAGCTGCAAGTGTTTTGTGTTTTGGAATGTCCAATCTTTTATTGTGTAATGCATAGTTGCTGCTTTCGATTGTCCGATCCTTCTATGTGCTGAAATAATTGTGTGCCTGCTATGTTTCTACATCGCAATATTTCAAACTTTCTTTAGACTTATGGGAATATTTGCTTAGTATTCTTTTACTAAGTTTTTGATGTGTTTTGGCTGATCATGGTGGACATTATCTTGCTATGTTTGCAACATTCTTATGTGAGGTGCTCACATAAGGTGTTGTGGTTATAGACTAACGTGACTCAAGTCGAGGACTTGTGCTTGGAAGACTTGGTTGTTTATTAATGTTCTGGTGTTGCTTGAGGTCAAGACATGGCCGGTGACAGGATCCATTGAACTAGTATTAGGGAGAAGATGAGGTTGAACAACCAAGTTCGGGAGGAATTGTGGTTGATTGATCGGGAGGTCATGCAACATGTTTGGGTGAAGAACAACGCATATAAAGGTATTGTGGACGTTGTTGGAAAGTGTTTGCACATATTCAAGGTGTGCATGGATGCGAGAACATGGTTCCAAGGCATGATGAATAGAAGTGGGTGTAAAGAATTGGCCAGAAAGGTCCAATCGGCTGTATTATTCCTCAGGCTGCGGCTGGAGTGGTTATGATTCGTTTATGGAAAGTTTCGAGTTTGTTTTGGTTAGACTTCGGGTGGGTCATGAAGTTTAGTTGTTTTAGGAATGTTTAGGACGTTCCTAAGGTGTTTTTAAGTCTTAAGATTGCTTCTATCCGTGTATGGAAGAGTCTTGAGCAGTTATGCAAAGTTTCGGTTGAAACTGAGTAGGATTAGAGTCCTAGTTTGGATTGGGTTGCCCTTAGAGCTGGTTATAAAAAAAGGGAGGCCAGAGCTCTTCGTAAGACGACTTTGGGCTGTACCTCTTGTGTTTTGATCAATAAAATTTGTAGTTTAGATGAACTTTTGTGCCTTGTTCATCCCACTTGTTCCAGACAAGTTTTTCTCGTCGAGTTTCTGCAAGCACTACGTTGCTTCGGTGTTTTTATCATGACTCGAGTTTTACGGATCCAATTGACGTGATTATTTTTTTATTTGTCTTCACAACTTGATCTTATTTCCTTTGTGAACGTTTCAAGAACATTGGATTTGTGGTTTCTGATCTACACGAGTTTCTTTGCAGTGTTGCAAATCTGGTTTTTTACTCGTGTAGAACAGAATGACCTTTGTCAGATCTTTCAATCATAACTTGATTGTTTCACAACGGTTTTTCGTGATTCTTGCTGTGACATCTTCGTGACATGATTCTTAACAATCCATAACGCTTTTGTCATAGTTTAACACATTTAGATTAGTCACACACATTGTTTCTTTATCAGATTGCTTTTCTGTTGAAGGCTTTTTGTTGCTTCTGCTGAAAAAGTTTTAAATCTACCATTCACCCCCCTCTGGTAGCTTTTCACATGCTCTTTGATCCTAAAGTTTGACGTTCTTGTTTATATCATCTTTGTCGGAGTTTTGTTCAAGCAATTCTCCTGATACTACCGTTGGTAGCCCGCAGAGTTTGTAGTTCGGTATTGGGCGCGTAGAGATTCAGAACACGATGGCAAGTTGACACGAGGATTTACATGGTTCGGGCCGCCTAAGCGTAATACCCTACTCCACGGGGTGTGTGGTTGTTGTATTGAGCGTCTGAGCACTTGTGAGCGTGTGTCAGAGCCGAGTCTCAAAGTGTGGAAGTCCCTCTAGGAGTCGAGAGAGCCTAGTGTATCGCTCGACCAGTCCTTTTAAAGTACAAGGATTGGTCGTTGCATCGTTAGCCTAGCCCGACATGTGGCCCTGGCAGTTACAGATGCTTAATACACAATTAATGAGCTTAATTACCCTTAATAGTATAGTAACGAGCCCTGATAGTGCCGTTACTGGTATTAAGGACCCTCCGATCGTATGTCATTAAGATGGTATTAATGACACTTAATCGGGTCTTGAAGTGCTTGATTTTCCCTTGAAGGTCCGAGCCGTTGGGGATCCTCCAGTCTGATTGTTGAAGTTGAAGGTCCGGCAGTTGGACACGTGGCAGCTATGGAGCTTACTTTCTGGGACGGGCAGGTCCGCTGCAGTTGTACACGTGTCGGTACCGGAGCTTCCCTCTGTCGGGGGTTAGGTCCAGGGGTGCCACGCAGGTATTTAGCCCGAAGCTTTTCCATGTGTGGGACGTCGCTCCGGTTGCAGTATACATGTATGACACGTGGGGCAGGTCCGGTCCCGTATGACACGTGGGGCCTTTGGAGGTCTTCAACTCAGACAGGTGAAGTTTCTTTGGTATTTTTGCAGTCCCAAGGGGTATATGGTACGGAGGGTACCGACAATGTTAATTTTGGTTTAATGAATCGGCTATCTAATCTCAAATTAATTCTGAAATTCACCATTGTCAAAGGTTCTGAGGGCCATAGTTGTGTACAATCAAAGCAACCTTGAAAGCCTCACAAGACAGCCGAGGAGAGAAACTTGGCACCATTAGAACTCATATATTCTGATATATGTGAGATGAATGGTGTGTTGACAAAAGGTGGAAAGAAATACTGTCCAAGTGTTTCCGCGACACTCTCCCTAGACCTGCATTAAGATCAGCCCACGAAGGTTCTTGATCAGCGGAAGCTTAGTACTCTAGCGAGGTTACACATATGAGAGATGGGTGAGACGGTGGATTTATGTGGTTCGGGCCGTCAGAGCATAATACCCTACTCCACAGTGTGTGTTGTATTGCTAGAGAGTGTCCTCTCTTGGGTGTGAATGGTCAGATTCTGATCCTTTGTAATGGTGGCGGTGCGGTCCTTTTATAGACAAGGTTGGATGCCTTACAAGTGGGGTCTGGGGACCTATAGGTTTCCACATGGCGATCTTATCCTAAAGATCTAAGGCTTCTTATGTACATTGGCTCTGATCGTGACTTGAAGACCCGTTGTCTTGCCTCGTTAGATGTCAGTGGCTATGTGTAGTCATTGATGATGAAAGGGAATGTCCCATCTGTCTTGTCGTTGTAAGCTACCTACTTGGCAGTGTGGGGTAGCCCTGCATCACCTTCACTGCAATGTGACTGGACGCATTGGTACCTGACAGGGGCGTGCGTTGCATCAGTGCACCTGGAGAAGGCGCGTGCCTTCAATGCGCCACTAGACAGGATGCACCGCCCTTTACTTTTTGGGGCCCACGGCCCATTGCAAGTTGTGGGACACATGCCAGTTCTGGAGCCCTCCTCGGTGGGAGCAATGGCCTGGAGTCGGAAGATGCGTGGCAGCTCTAGATCCCTCCTTGGTGGGAGCAAGGGCTCGGAGCCGAATGACGCGTGGGAGCTCCGCAGCCCTCCTCGGTGGGATCAAGGGTCCGGAGCCAGAGGCAAGTGGCAGCCCTAGGACCTGCCTCAGCGGGGAGGCCAGGTCCATAGCTGCTTCTTGCCTGTATGCGGTGGTACCCGGTCTGCAAGGTACTGACAGTGGCCCCCGGGCCCACCTCGGGAGAGGTGATTATCCCATAGGTGGGGCCTTCATCTTGTCTCGTAAAAGTGACGCCAGCAGGCCCCCTAGGGGGCGCCAAAGCTCGGAGAACCGTCGACGGCACCGACGACCCCCTTGGAGGTGTTGGAGCTCAGAGAAGCGTTGATGGTGCCAGCTACCCCCTTGGGGGGGGGGGGCGTCAGAGCTCGAAGAAGAGACGCAAGAGGGCCGTCGGAGCTCAGACAAATTTCAACGGCGCCTACCACAGACGTGTAGAATATTGACGGCGGGCTCCTTGATGTCCTGCACACACGATAGACAAAAAGTAATTATTTCTCACTGGTCACCACTTCCCTGCTCTTTAGTTTTGTTATGGCTTACAGTCCTTAGTTAAGATACGGGGCATGGGTAAGTCGGTGCGACAACATTTAGGGTATGGTTGCTGCCTTGCTTAGGGCATGAGCCGTTCAGCCCCCTGTACTCAGCTGTTAGCACTGGGAGGCAAGGTGCGCAATCTTAGAGTATGGAACCAGGCTTAGCAGGCTGCACACCTTGGACCTCCAGATTGGCGTTCGCTTTTCAAGGGTGAGAACCATTCATCGCCATGGACCCTGAGCAAGAAAATGACCATCGAACCCCAGACACATTGCAGGTACCTCACACGGGCCCACCTTTAGCAGGATAACATAACTCTGACTAGGACGGGACAGGGAAATAGTGACCATGCATACGATAGGCAATATGGAAAATGAGCATAACTTCATGAACATAAAATTAATGCATAATTAAATGAACATGGAAATACAGTGCGACAATATCCAGGTTATGGTGATTGCCTTGGTCAGGAGTATGGGTTGTTGTTGGCGACTATTATATACCAATTTCATCTGTCAATATAATTCAATTATGTGAAGTAAATATCATTTCTTGCACACATCACCTTTCTATTTAATCTATTTCCACTTGTCCTTGGAGAAATTAGTGCATGCAAGTATTTTATACAGAATTGAAGTGAAACAAGGGGATGGATCGTACAAAATATCATCCTAGCCAATCAAGCATCGACACGTGGCACCAATGAATTAAATGGCCCAAGAACAGAAGTATCTGAGGCCATACAACGATGTAGCACCCATATAAAGGGATGGGACCCACCTGGAAGTCACCCAGGAAAGCACAAATCATTTGGAGGACTTACCAGTTCGGCCGCCCCCCCTAGTCGGCCGACCTGGTCTTTCCTCCAAACTCGGTCAACTTCCACGTGTTGGCTCCTCCCAGCTTGAAAAAGTAAGTGGTGACTGATTCGTGCACTTTTGGTGGTGGGAACTGACCCTTCTCCAAGCCATAAATAGGACCCCTCACTTCAACACACACCACTTGAGCATTCACTCTCTTGTATACATTAGTTCTCCAAGTCCTTAGTGGAGGTTAGGTTGTAGAGAGGAGCCTCTAGTCCCATGTACAAATTGGGAAAGGTATGGCTCATGTATCTTCTCTTGTATTTGTGACTTTGTGCTTTGTAATAATAGTATTATTAGTCTCTCTTTATTCATATATTTGGTCAAAGCGTTTCTTGTTTGATTGTGGAGTCCATGTATGAGCTAGGTGTAGATGTTGTTATGATCTAGATATAATGCCATTATCATGTTATCATAAACATCATACACCACCACTATAGTATAATTAGGTAATAATATGATTATGTTAATATGAATATGTTGGTGCTTGGATCCAACATTGGTTCAACGATGTTTAGGTTAGTCATTACCTTAGGATGTCATGATTCTTAAGGTATTTACTTAGTATGCTAGCATGTTGCTAGGATAGTGAGTAACGTTGGATGTCGTAGACTCACGAATTGAAGAGGTGGGCAGTAGGTGGTGATAGACCTATCTGTCCTTTGTAATCCTCCACATTTGGCTATGCCACAGGCTCTTGGCGGGAGTCACTTAGCATTGCTAGGGGTAAACCCGTGCCTGATATGTTGGATCACTAAGCCCTAGTATTCACTATTAGAATAGTCATGTGTACTTTATTAGGCTATGTATATGAGTAATTAGAGCATAGAAGGAGTAGATCCATCTCGTAGTCTAACCCTCACTAGGACAACCTTACCCTTAGAGTAGCTTGCTTAGGTGTGTGTCACACTACCCTCATTACCATCTTACCCCTGTCTTGATAACTTATTAGTATCCCATAGCTTGATCATGAGAGTAGTGTTTACTTTACTCCATTACCTTCCTTTGGGATAAATATGATACCCATGAAAATAGTCTTGGGTGAAATGCGACACGATAGTTTCCGTGCGCTTGCGGACCTCATCTCTTACTAGAGATGATCTGTGACGTAGGAAACTTCAATAAGCATTTCTGGCACTGTTGCCGGGGAAGGAAAAGGAAGTGAAGGATAGCTATCACTAGTGATTAAGCTGTAAGTACGAATAGTTATTGGACAGGATTACCCTTGTTTGTTTTATCCTTTTGTGGTGAAAACAGGGTAGTGTTGGCTAACCCATTTCATGGGATGGCCAACGAGGATGCTAGTGCTCAACTGCAAGATAATTCATAGCGTACCTCAATAAATGTCCGCTAGGCAACACCATTGCCTCCTGCGGAAGAATTTAAGCTTCTAGTAGGAGCCAAAGACATCCATTCCTAGGTTTGGGGGAGGCTCCAATATTTCTTCTTAGTATGCCTCCACCATAGGTTGGATGGTTGGCTCCTCATCCAACATTCATGACTTGGGTTGGTCCACCAATCCATGACCACCTTTGTGGTGGAACTGAAAGAGTCCTATTCTCATTCATTATGGATGAGGATATGGTATCTACTCAAGGGGTGGGTTGAAGAGTGCTCTAGTTCCTTTAGCTTGGCATGCACACCACTTAACAAGGTGGACATGCTAGCTAAGGAACTACACCTCCCATTGAAGTATCATGAAGATCAAGCCAATGGAGAAGTGTTTGGATGATCCAAGCCATGGATATTCACATGATTTGTGAAAATCCATGTCAACATGGGCCACTTGGGGAATCATTTCCCTAAGACCCATGACGATTCTTCCTTCCAAACATAACTGGCTATCATTTACAAGGAGGTCAAGGGTGGAATCAATATCACCCTTGTAATCAAGGAGGCTATAGGGATTTCAAGGGATTTAAGTTAAACAAGCCGACCTTGAAGTATCTTGTCCATGGACAAGAAAGAAATCAAGACAACATCCATATGAAGCCCTTGGCCAAGGACAAGAAAATTAAAGAGCATTCAAGATCCAAGATATCCCACAATCACTTGTTGGGATTCCTATCCTTCGACCAAGCCCATGCAACTTAGGGCAAGTGACATTGTGGATGAAGCATTTCTTCTTTGATTGTGGAGTCCACATGTCATCTTTCCCAAGGAAGCTTTTGATCCATGATCAAAGTATGGGTTGACCTTAAGGAATATCAAGAAGGTCAAAGTGGCACCCCTAAAGAAGGACAAGCCTCACAATGCTCTTAAAAGAATATCTTCAAGAGGGAGAAGCCATCACTACATCAACAAATCTTCACCAAGATGACGGGGAGGCAAGGTCCATCATGTGGTCCACATGTCCAACTGACATGCCGAATGAGATTTGGCATATCGATCAAGAGAAGTTGTCCACATCTTCAACACTGGGATTGGACGACAAATCATCGCACTAAAAAGGACAGAGGTAAGTCCCACTCGTCGGACTTCAAAAATTCGGTGAGTCCTTGCCAATAGGTTAATTGGTAGTTATCTAATATTTGATTTTCCAATTGCATATTTTAAATTTCCATCAATCCTTGCACTTGCATTCAACATGTTTTTCACACTTGCATGTTGGAAAGTAAAATTTCCAACCATCATAGAACTACAATCTCGAATTAGGAAATAAGTTTATTTGGATATGAACCTTGGGTGTAACCATGAATTCATCTTCCTATTCCAACCAAAAATATTTCCCTTAAATATTCATTGCATTTGCAAATTGTTTCAAGGTGGGCAAAACAATTGGACTAAGGGTACAACATGTTTTTGGGCTAACATAACCCATTCTCGAGTTGTTTTGTTTGTTCTTGATTTTAGTGCAGCTAGGACCAAATTTGTAAAGAGGTTGGAAGGCCCCATCAAGCGCATATCCCTCCATCGATCTCATTTTGAGTTCATGGTGGAGGAATGCTCAAGATGGTGGTCCAATGGAGGAACAAGATGAAACTCATTCAACTCCGACCTCAACTTGGCAGGAGACCTTGAACATGAAGGCTACACCAAAATTCATGGTCAAGAATTTCTCACACAACGACCTTCAACCCGAACTGCTCTTCAATTGAGGTACAAGTTTAAATTTTTCCATCGTTTGAATTGCATTAGGATTGAATGATTTTTGCTTACAATGGTAAGGAAGGTTTACACCTTCTCATCATTCAATCCTTATGCGTCCTCATGAGAGCAAGTGTTGACATTACCAATTTTTGATTCTTCAAAAAGGAATGTCACCTTACTTGGGAATAAATCTAAACAAGTACATAAATTTCATAAGCATTGCTAAAATTGAATTAGGCATTTTCTGTCTAGGTAATTCTTATGAAATGACTTAATGGTTGAATTGGTATGTAGCAACCTAGGAATAGTGATATCCATAATTTTTATTTGAAATCATTCATGCATGGATCACTAAAAATTTAAATTCCTAGGCAAGACAAATTAAAAATGTTCAGGAGGATAAAATTAAGAATTTTGTTTGCCATGACCTAAATGATAAATACTTCTCTTGTAAAAAAAACTATGATGGTTAGGAATTTTACAAGATGAAGGGATCCATATAGTATATTTATATCACTTGCATTTCTATGAGTAGGATATTTAAAAAAATGTTCAACTTGATTTATCCATAAAGCCCCACTCCTAGCACTGGTTCATACATTGTTAATGGATACACTAGAAGCTGGACCCAATACATCTTTGTTCTTGTTCTTCCCCGTGTGTACAAATGAAGATTCGGTTACCTAACCCAAAAATTCAATTGTACAAGTATTGGGAGCTAACCATCCCTCTCTATCTTAGAGGAAAAGTTTGCAGATGTAAGATAACTATGCATGCATTAAAGATCTGATTGTTGGAAACCCTAAGAGGATTCCATTTCAATATCTCTTGGTCAAGGAGTAAATTAGGATGGTTGCTACCTGTCAGAAATTAAGCCCGAAGATCAACCATAACTATACGAGGCCGAAGATTTGACATGGAACCTTCCATGAGCAACCAATGGGCTGCTACGAATATGTGAGAGCATTATGTTCTCAACTATTCTAAGCACTCATTCAATCTCAAGAGAATTGCCACAATCATTGAGTGTAAGTTATTCCTTTGTGGCTAAAAGGTATGATATACCTTAACCAAAGAATGACAAGATCACATCCAACGTATATTGGGTTCAAGTTGTTCATATGTGGCTAGAAGGTATTTTGTACCTTAGCCAAGGAACAACAGATCACACTCAACACATGTTGAGTGCACGTCATCGCTTTGTGCGAAGGTTTATCACTACCTTAGCCAAGGAATAACAAGGTAAATACAACCTATGGAAACCTTGAGGTGTTGATGAGCAACATCGACAACACTCTCCTCTACCACACTCATGGAATCCATGGAAGGTAGCCCAACATGGACACTCAACCCTCCAATGTCAAAGCCATGCTGCAACAAGGTTAGGCCAACCTCATAGCCTACATCCATCGCCAGGGTTTCAGCCCCTAGCGCAGACCTTGAACAAGAACAAGCTTGGGGAAGTACCCCCATTTGAGGTAACTTGTATAACATCCCATTTGCATCCTATTATTTTATTTATTTCATTCCACCACATTTGAATCCAAAAAAAAAGAAAAAAGGGATTAATAATAATGTAGTATAGGTTAGGTTAATAAAATAAAAGATGTGCGGTAAGAATGATTTGGAACTCACATAGATGAAATGATGAATAGTTGATCTGTTTTAATTTTTCTAAGTCCTTGGTTTACAACTTACTACTCTCCAAAATATTGCTTTCATTGGCTAGAATTACTTTTGCCTTGATTTATAAATTATGGGTAGCAAAAGCTTAACCCATTATATGTTGTTGTGGGATATGATGTAGTGATATGGTTTCAATTCCTAGTTTAAAAGTGAAACTTAGATCTCCAGAGAAATTCTAAAAAGATTTAAGTTACTCTCATTTGACTGGAAATACCTACCCAAGCCATATGATACATTACATTGATAGACCTTATGCATGTGCTATTTGTCTTCACATTGAGCTTTGTCGAACTAGTATAGACCTATGTGAGATTTCATTCATTACTTTTGAATTCAAGACTTCACTTTCATATGCTATACTTCTACACTAGAAGTAGGCAGATTTCCACCATACCACCATTCCACAATAAAAAGAGAAACTCTCTATTATTCATGCTTAGTACTCTCTCCCAAATTTATTGCATAAAAGGGAGTAGAAGACATGGCTACAAGAAAAATAAAAAAATGCATGCTTACATCATAAGCATGAGAAAAAAAATAGCCATGTTTCATCCCTGCAAAATACGAGAGTCTACATACTAGGAGTCATCTCAAATATTCACATCCACCTCCATTCCATCACACATGCACAAGTCTTGAATCAAATTGTTTTGAATTGTTTTCTCCTAAGGCTTGCTCTTTTGACATAGCAATATTGTGTGTTGCAAATATGCCTACTCTATTCCCTACCAAGCTCCACATACAAGTCTTATTTAATGGTAGGATGAATTTAGGAAAAATGCCTTGGTGAGGAAATATTTCCACTATACATAAAGGAGAGACTTGAGAGAATCAAATTGAGGTACTTAAAATCTGAATTGGACTCTCCGGAATTTGAGTGGAACTTGATTTCTAGGGTATGTGTGCTCCATTTGCTCTTCTATCTTTCAACCACCCATGAATAGGAGATGGCATAAGCCCCATAATGACTTAATATGGGTGAAGTACCGTGCCAATTTTCGCAATACTAGGTAGAGTATTTTGTTGTGCACATGGTACTTGTAAAAAATAGTACATTGTAGCAACTCCTGATCATCAACATAAAGTCTTGACTTTGCTCGGGACGAGCAAAGGATAAGCTTGGGGGAGTTTGTTGACGGTTGTTATATACCAATTTCATCTGTCAATGTAACTCAATTATGTGAAGGAAATATCATTTCTTGCACACATCACCTTTCTATTTAACCTATTTCCACTTCTCCTTGGAGAAATTAGTGCATGCAGGTATTTTATACAGAATTGAAGTGAAACAAGGGGATAAATCCTATAAAATATCATCTCGGCTAATCAAGCGTCAACACATGGCACCACATGGATCAAATGGCCCATAAACAGAAGTATTCGAGGCCATCCAACTGTGTAGCACCAATATCAGTTAATGGGACCTACCTGGCAGAGACCTGGAGGAAGCACACCGCAAAAGGAGCCAACACCAGGTCGGTCGACCCCCCTAGTCGGCCGACTAGGTCCTGGCGCCTTTCGCGGTCAAACACCACGTGTTGGATCCTCCCGGCTTGGTTCCATGGGTGACTGATTCGCGTGCTTTTGGTGGCGGGAAACAACCCTTATCCAAGCTATAAATAGGACCCCTCACCCCTCACTTCAACACACACCACTTGAGTATTCTTCATTTGTATCCACTACTCTCCATAGGTTTAGAGGAGTATAGGATGTAGAGAAGAGAGTCTCTAGTCCATAGTCTAAGTAGGAGAGGAGTAGAAGAAGTCTCTTCCTAATTGGGAAAGGTATGGCTAAAAGTGCATCTAGGCATCCCTTGCGGGTTTTTGTTGATTTATGACAAACAAATGAGATCCTAACCAAATTGTTGAGATGAGCGCAAGTTTTAATGGAATTATGAAGAAAGTGCAAAAAGAAAGGAGAGTGAGGAATCAAGTTGAAAAGAGCTCAAGAGATGAATAGAATACTCTTTGTGTATGGAGTGTGTTGGAGAAACACACCTCAAGAGCTCAAGCAAAAGAAAACACTCTCATTGCACAAATTTACACAGATCCAGACTAATCCAATATTCCATGGACTAGTCCGATCTCCTCTCTATCCAAGATCGAACGAGTCCTCCTAGTGCAAACTTGTCCAATAAAGTTTGGACTAGTCCAATAATCCTTCTAATCAATATCGGACAAGTCCGATATTCCACAGACAAGTCCGAAATCCCCACTGACCAATATCGGACAAGTCCCCCCAATTTCACACTTGTCCTCAGCCCCTCAAAATTTCACGACACTGGACTAGTCCAATATCATCCAGACTAGTCCGATAACCTCTCTGACTAAAATCGGACAAGTTCTCCAAGTGCGGACTTGTCCTCAGTTCACTAAGAGTTTCACCACACCAGACTAGTCTAATATGTGCCGGACTAGTCCGAACATCTCCAGAGACAAAATCGGACTAGTCCGTCAGTTGCTGGACAAGTGCGATAATTCAGGACACTTAGGGTTTCCCAAATGCCGCACACCGGACTAGTCCGGAGTCCACCATGGACTAGTCTGAACTTTGTAAACCCTAACAGTAACCCTTGGAAACCCTAGTATAAATAGAGGTGTACGGCCCCTAATCAAACTCTCTCGACCCCCTGCGCCGTCACACCTTCCAAGAGCCTAGAAAACACGTCTCTCCACACAATCCAACACAATAAAGATCAAATCCTTGAGGATTAACCATAGATCAAAGGAGAGACACGTTCTTCACGTCTTGAGCTCTTGGGTTTGATTCTCTCACACACTCTCACTGTTTCATTGCATACTTTTTGAGTGTGTTTGGTGGTGTTTCGAATTGTAAATCTTGGGGAGCCCTCAACTTGTGAGAAGGCCCCTTGAATAGGTTATTTACCCCTTTGTGATTAGTGGAAGAGAATCGGCCTCCGTGGCGATTCGACGAGGGTAGGGTTGGTGAAGACTCATTCCTCCGTGGGCTCCTCAATGTGGATGTAGATTTCCTCTATGGAATCGAACCACGGGATAAAATCGTTGTGTCCTTTGTTCTTGTTCTTACTATTCATTGTAATCTAGGGCTTGTTCGATCTTGCTCAACTTATGTTAAAATCTTAAAACTAAAGTTAACTTGTGTCATATCTAGTTTCATTGAAGCAATACATTCTATTTATAACTCAATTTCCACTGCATAGAGTACCTGGATCGAAATCATCGATCAAACTTGATCGATCCAGTCCGCACACACCAGACTAGTCCGCACACTACCATACTAGTCCAATTTCTCTATGTTTCATTAGGTTGCTAAGTGTTTTAGGTTCCGACAAAAAGTTCAAAAAGACTATTCACCCCCCTCTAGGCTACATTCAATGGTTCTTATATTTCTATTTGTATTTGTGATTTTATTCACAATAAAGATGTTATCTTTAGTTTTCTATTGTTTATATACATGGATGAAGCGTTTCTTGTTTGATTGTGGATTCCATGTATGTGGTAGGAGTACAAAATAGATGTTAATGTACGAACTTGTTAATGTTTTAGACGTGCTAGTTCATGTTGTGGCTGGTTGTCTTGTTTCTATCGAGTCATAGTGTGTTTAGCACATACTTTTTTATTTTTGGTCAGGTGTGTACGCATGCTTGCTGTGACTGTGTGTTGTGGAGTCAGTTACTCAGTTAGGAGTGCGTAGCACGAAGCCCTGTTGCTTGTGGTGCATATAGTGGGCAGTGCTGATTCTTTCGGATCACGGTAAAAACAAGGCAGTCAATGTGTTGTGCTCTAAAAATGTGTGGTGTATGACTCTGTAAGCAATGGCTGTATTTTGCTCACAAATCTGTCGTAGACTGTAACTGTGAAAAACAAGACGCTTGAATGCAATTCCTAGTGCTGCTTCATCTCCTATGTGAGTGTGAGTTCTGTCTTTCCTATGTTCTTTGTATGTATGTGATCTTGAAACCCAACAGATCATAGCCAGACTAGTAAGGATCACTAATCGAAGACCGCTGGCGGATTTTCTGTGGCGTTGAGTGAAGGCACTTGGCAGCGAAGATGAGCATATAGGCAGACCAGCGTTATCTGGTGGTCGAAAGTACACACAACCAAAGTCGGTGCAGCTGCATTGACAGGTGTGGAGCCATCATCATTCATTTGTCTTTAAGGGGCAGCAGGGTGCCTCTCCAGTATCCACAGCTCACCAACACCACCGACGCCTTATGGCCCATGAAGATAAAGGTTACAAGTTCTAAGGATTTCATAAGATCAACAAAGCTATTATTTGAATATATTATTTCAAATAGGATATACAAAATTAAACTCTTTTATTCTTACTCATAGTTGCAAACTAAAGCTTACTTTTCTATGAACAAATAACATGACACTAAAATATGTAAAGAAAGGTGATGAGGACATCACAACAGCAGAGACGCGCATTGAACTGCAAGGACCAATCACAAGAGCACGGGCACAGTTATTAAATCAGCAGGTGAATCCGTTCTTAACTTCTTTTGCATGTGAGTTTGAGAATAGATTGCTATGTGATGATTTAATTGTTATTAGGAATAATGTAAAAGATCAACAAGTGAAGGAAGAAGGCCTTGGGAGCATGGAGAACCACCTGGGACGTCCACAAGTAGATGGAAACAGTTTACAACTCGGACTCGAGTTCAACTCGGAGTCCAGGAGCAGTCCACCTTAAAACAGACGCCCATGAGGCATACGGACTCCGTTTTTGACGTTCTACATATGCACGGAAAGAGGAGAAGATAAACTTTCCAATGGTTCTGGTCCCACCTCAAAATTCCTCCGGAGTAATTGGGAATCGTCGAAACAAGTCGAGTCCAGATTTCTGTCCGGTGCTGAGCCACCGAATCGGGCCTTTGGGCCTTGTATCCCGTAAGAGTCCATTAGGGACGCGTCTAATCGTGTTTTGGTCGAACCCTAGCCTATAAATACTGCAGCCGCCGGTCATATTCGGTGGGTTTTGCTTAGATCAATAATATCGCCGTTTTTCGGTTTGTGAGACCCCAACATCGCGATTTCAGATCGTGTCTACCTTGTTCTTGCTCGTGTTCTCGATTGCACTTGCAGGGATTAGCCTTCTTGGCGAGGTCAAGCGTGTGCAGCACGGTTGATAACCAACGGAGCCGTGGTGTAGTGATTGCAGGGGTACTCGAACCGCTCGAGTGCCGCGGATCATCAACGTCGAGTTCTCCACCCCAATCGACATACCTTTTGGAAGATCAGGCCTAAACCTTCTCATCAATTGGTATCAGATTTCCAGGTTGCCCGTGAGGTATCTTTGTTTTCCTTCCTTCCATTAGATCGATTTTGTTTCGTACCTAGAGTCCACAAAAAAGCCACAAAAAAATTAGATCGTTTTTACTGCTTCCCAGACTATAGTGCCTGCAGTTTCGTTTTTCAGTTTGCATTGTTGAGTTTGCATTTGTGTGGTTGAGTCTTGTTGCTGGTTTGGCTTTGTGTTTTTTGGTCCTAGTTATCGTGTTTCGTCCTTGTTTTCTTGCTATTCGACACCTATTCCACAATCCCTAAATAACAAACCGATCCGCCACGTTCATCGGTTTGCCCTAGCTAGCCGCCTTGCGTGAACTCCCGCATCGCCAGCCCTAGATTAGGTGACAAATCTTTGTGCCATTCATCCTTGAATCATCACACACCACCCCATTAGTTGCTGTGCAAATTCCCGATCGTTTTCGTATCCGTTTGCGAGTTCTGTTCTCAAAGCGAGTTGGAATCAACATCTAAAAAAACGTAACTCGGACAGCCTACCTTAAAACGGCCATAACTTTCGCATACGAACTCGAAATCGGGCGAATTTTTTTTTTCAAATTCATCTACGCGAAATTTCGCATCTGATTTTCCGCTGCGTAGCCGCGTTCGGTGAAATTAGATTGCCCAAATTCCCCTCGGAAGATATGCTATCCGGCCTCCGAAGTTTCAGCACGAATTTTAAAGAACCTTCTTGATTTTCTATAGGCCGCATATTACATCCAATTGAGCTGCAAATTTGAGTGCTTCCTATATTTGTGCTACTGAGTAAAGAAAAAATATCAAAAAAATATTAAAAAAAAGAAAAAAAATAGTGAAGAGCACGCATATTAAAGCAATTGGCCTATACCACTTGGTGCTGTTTGTTTGGTTATATCATTCTGTCTTTCTTTTGCCTTGATACTTCCTTTTGTGTTGTGCTAGGCTCTAGGGCACTCAGTTGACCAGCAACAGTTTCCTACATTGAATACTTATTCAACTTTGTTTAGCTGTTAACGATTTTCTGCTTATTAGCCACCATATTGTGCCATCCAAGCTCCACCTTTCTCTTGAGCATAACAGGTACCTTTGCAATCACCCCACGCTTCATTGGTTCATCTCACCGTCCACACCACCTGCTGTGTCGGTAAGAACACTTGTAAGAGCGTGGTAAGACGCTTGAGCGAGAGAGATTGTTTTCTTCCACCTTCCACATTGTCACTGTAGTTGATAGGCATAACATTTTTTTTGTTGTCTTTTGTTTCCTACTAACAATGGCAAGAGAAGAAAATAATGACGAATGTGTTCAACATGTTGAGTTACGTGATATGTTCGCCAAATACAACACATCAACGGAGGAGTCATTGGCGAACTTGACTCGCAAACTGGATGACCTTGCTCTTCGGATGAATACTTTTGAGGCTCGGTTGCCTCTCGCTGGAAGACAAGAAGACAATGCTTATGATGAACTGGAAGATCACAGTAATCAGCCAAGACTGCCACTTTATCGTCGAGGTATGGGAGGTAATAATCATAACAATTATAACCGCCCTCCTGATGATCCTTTTGCTAAAGTGAAATGTACTATACCCTCTTTTTCTGGTGCTTATGATGCTGAGGCTTATCTTGATTGGGAGATGACAGTAGAGCAAAAATTTAATTCCCATCTTGTTCCTGAACAACATAGAGTTCGTCAAGCCACTAGTGAGTTTAAGGACTTTGCTATCATATGGTGGAATGAACTTGTTAAAACTAGAACTGATCCTCCAACATGGGATAGATTAAAGGAAGCTATGCGTGTTCGATTTGTTCCTCCATCTTTTCAGCGGGACCTTCGCAAAAAATTGCAGCGTTTAGACCAAGGTAACATGTCCGTAGAGGAGTATTATCAAGAGTTACAAAAGGGTATGCTGCGTTGTGGGGTAGTAGAGGACATGGATGATAAAATAGCTCGTTTTTATGGTGGGTTGAGGCGTGAAATTCAGGACATTGTTGATTACAAAGAATATGATACTGTTAACAGATTGTTTCAGCTTGCTATGTTGGCAGAAAAAGAATTGCAGGGCCGACAACAACAGTAACAACGCACGAGGAGCAACTTCACGCCGCGTGCAGCAACTACACCATCCAAAACAGCACCATCTTCGGCCCCCCGTGCAGCGACTACACCACCCAATGGTGGCCAACGAAATATACCTACTGCTCCACCTTCTCGCGTGCCGGAAGGCAGCAAGGCGACATCATTCAAGCCTTCGTCGTCCACTCCTTCTATGGGTCGTACTTCCGACATTAAGTGTCACCGCTGCCAGGGACTTGGTCATATGATGAGAGATTGCCCGAGCAAACGGGCATACATAGCACGCGACGATGGCGGGTATGATAGTACTTCGGATGTTGAAGATGAAAATTCTCTTGCTACTGACTTTACAGATCCAAATGATGAACACGCCGAAGAAGAGGTACTTGGTACAGCGGCGACAGAGAACTATAGGAGCATCATTGTGCAGCGTGCCTTGAGCTCCAAAGTGGAGACCGACGACAAGCTACAACGACACAACCTCTTCCACATGTTTCTCGTCGTCAAGGACTGCCGTGTACACACTATAATTGATGGAGGTAGCTGCAATAACTTGGTGAATACGGACGTTGTCAAGAAACTCGGTTTGACAACAAGAGCACACCCTCATCCGTACCACATTCAATGGTTCAACAACAGCGGTAAGGTTCGGGTAACACAAACAGCGAGAATCCATTTTTCAATTGGTTCATACCATGATTTTGCTGATTTTGATGTTGTTCCTATGGATGCTTGTTCTCTTTTATTGGGTCGTACTTGGGAATTTGATACAGATGCTATTCATCATGGTAGAACCAATAAATATACTCTCATGCATAAGGGAAAGAAAATCACTTTGCTCCCCATGACTCCTGCTGAAATTGTGCATTTTGAGAAGAGTAAAATTCGTGAGGGCAAAGCAACTAAATTAGAATCTGAAAAACAGCAAGTTATTAAGTTAAAATCACCATCATTGCTCGCAACTAAATCTGAACTTGCTGATTTATTCGATGCTAAGGGGATGTGCTATGCTTTAGTTTGCAAAGAAGCCATGTTTTCACTTCATGAATTGTCTATTGCATTGCCCCCTGCTGTTGCTAACCTTTTGCAGGAGTTTGAGGATGTGTTTCCCTCCGAGATACCCCCTGGTTTACCACCGATGAGAGGCATTGAACACAAGATCGATTTGATTCCAGGAGCAAGTTTGCCAAATCGTGCAGCATACAGGGAGAATCCACAAGAAACTAAGGAACGACAAGTCCAAGATCTTTTGGACCGCGGGTACATTCGTGAAAGCCTTAGCCCTTGTTCCGTTCCTGTTCTTTTGGTTCCTAAGAAAGATGGTAGTTGGCGCATGTGTGTTGATTGTCGAGCGATTAATAACATCACCATTCGATATCGTTATCCTATTCCTCGATTAGATGACATGCTTGATGAATTGAGTGGTGCTATCATCTTCACAAAAATTGACTTGCGTAGTGGTTACCACCAAATTAGAATGGCACTAGGAGATGAATGGAAAACTGCATTTAAAACCAAGTTTGGACTTTATGAGTGGTTAGTCATGCCTTTTGGTGTAACTAATGCACCCAGCACCTTTATGCGATTAATGAACGAGGTTTTACGTGCTTTCATTGGACAATTTGTGGTGGTTTACTTCGATGATATCCTCATTTACAGCAAGTCATATGATGAACATCTTGATCATTTACGTGCTGTTTTTACTGTTTTGAGAGATGCACGTTTGTTTGGTAACCTCGAAAAGTGCGTTTTTTGCACCAATCGAGTCTCGTTTCTTGGCTATGTCGTTTCCTCGCAGGGAATTGAGATGGATGAGGCAAAAATTGAAGCAATCACCAGCTGTCCAGCCCCAACTACCGTCACACAGGTTCGTAGTTTTCTTGGTCTTGCAGGATTTTATCGGCGCTTTGTGCGGGATTTCAGCACCATTGCAGCACCTCTACATGAGCTAACGAAGAAGGGAGTTCCATTTCGATGGGGCTAACAGCAGCAACAAGCTTTTGATGCTCTCAAATTGAAGCTTACACAAGCACCATTACTACAACTTCCTGATTTTGACAAGACCTTTGAGCTAGAATGCGATGCAAGCGGCATTGGTATTGGAGGCGTTCTCATACAAGGAGGTAAACCCGTTGCTTTCTTTAGTGAAAAACTTCATGGTCCTTCTCTGAATTACTCCACTTATGATAAGGAATTGTATGCCTTAGTCCGTGTATTACAAACATGGCAACATTATCTTTGGTCTAAGGAGTTTGTCATACATTCCGATCATGAATCATTGAAGTATCTTAAGTGTCAAACCAATCTGAATAAACGACATGCTAAATGGATTGAGTTCATAGAGTCGTTTCCATACATCATTAAGCATAAGAAAGGGAAGGAAAATATCATTGCCGATGCATTATCTAGGCGTTATACCATGCTGTCCCAACTTGATCATAAAATCTTTGGTTTGGAAACAATTAAAGCATTATATCCTACTGATTTGGACTTCAAAGATGCTTTTGAAAATTGTAGAGAAGGAAGAACTTGGAATAAATATGTGCTGCGAGAGGGTCTCCTCTATCGTGCTAACAAGCTATGCGTTCCAGCTAGCTCCGTTCGTCTATTGCTTTTGCAGGAAGCACATGGAGGAGGTTTGATGGGACATTTTGGAGTGAAGAAAACTGAAGACGTGCTGTCCACACACTTCTTTTGGCCAAAGATGAGGCGTGATGTCGAGCGCTACGTGTCACGATGCACTACTTGCAACAAAGCTAAGTCTCGTCTTAACCCACATGGTCTTTACATGCCTCTTCCTGTTCCTAGTGTACCTTGGGAGGATATTTCTATGGACTTTGTTTTGGGATTGCCTAGGACTAAGAGGGGGAGGGATAGTATTTTTGTAGTTGTTGATCGTTTTTCCAAAATGGCACACTTTATACCTTGTCATAAGAATGATAATGCCTCACACATTGCTGATTTATTTATGACGGAAATTGTTCGTTTACATGGTGTGCCAAATACCATTGTTTCTGATCGTGATGCAAAATTTTTAAGTCATTTTTGGAGAACTTTGTGGTATAAATTGGGAACCAAGTTGCTGTTTTCAACTACATGTCACCCACAAACGGATGGACAGACCGAGGTAGTTAATCGTACTTTATCCACTATGTTACGGGCTGTCTTGAAAACAAATTTGAAGTTGTGGGAGGAGTGTTTACCACATATAGAATTTGCTTACAACAGATCCGTTCACTCCACGACAAAGGTAAGTCCATTCCAGGTAGTGTATGGTTTCAATCCCCGTGCTCCTATTGATTTACTACCTTTGCCTCCTTCTGAAACTATAAATTTGGATGCTACACAACGATCTGAATTCATTCTTAAGATGCATGAAACTACAAAGAAAAATATTGAAATGATGAATGAGAAGTATAGGATTGCAGGTAGTAAAGGTAGAAAAGAAGTAAAACTTGAACCAGGCGATTTGGTGTGGTTACATTTGAGAAAAGAGCGATTTCCCGACTTGAGAAAATCTAAACTTATGCCACGAGCTGCTGGTCCTTTTAAGATCGTTGAAAATATTAATGATAATGCATATAAGCTTGAATTGCCTCCCGATTTTGGGGTTAGTCCTACATTTAACATTTCAGATTTGCGACCGTACTTGGGAGAAGAAGATGAACTTGAGTCGAGGACGACTCCAATTCAAGAGGGGGAGGATGATGAGGACATCACAACAGCAGAGACGCGCATTGAACTGCAAGGACCAATCACAAGAGCACGGGCACGGTTATTAAATCAGCAGGTGAATTCGTTCTTAACTTCTTTTGCATGTGAGTTTGAGAATAGATTGCTATGTGATGATTTAATTGTTATTAGGAATAATGGAAAAGATCAACAAGTGAAGGAAGGAGGTCTTGGGAGCGTGGAGAACCACCTGGGACGTCAACAAGTAGATGGAAACAGTTTACAACTTGGACTCGAGTTCAACTCGGAGTCCAGGAGCAGTCCACCTTAAAACAGACGCCCAGGAGGCATACGGACTCTGTTTTCGACGTTCTACATATGCACGGAAAGAGGAGAAGATAAAATTTCCAATGGTTCTGGTCCCACCTCAAAATTCCTCCGGAGTCATTAGGAATCGTCGAAACAAGTCGAGTCCAGATTTCTGTCCGGTGCTGCGCCACCGAATCGGGCCTTTGGGCCTTGTATCCCGTAAGAGTCCATTAGGGACGCGTCTAATCGTGTTTTGGTCGAACCCTAGCCTATAAATACTGCAGCCGCCGGTCATATTCGGTGGGTTTTGCTTAGATCAATAATATCGCCATTTTTCGGTTTGTGAGACCCCAACTTCGCGATTTCAGATCGTGTCTACCTTGTTCTTGCTCGTGTTCTCGATTGCACTTGCAGGGATTAGCCTTCTTGGCGAGGTCAAGCGTGTGCAGCACGGTTGATAACCAACGGAGCCGTGGTGTAGTGATTGCAGGGGTACTCGAACCGCTCGAGTGCCGCGGATCATCAACGTCGAGTTCTCCACCCCAATCGACATACCTTTCGGAAGATCGGGCCTAAACCTTCTCATCAAAAGGCTTCACAAATTAGTGTTTTTTATGAAAATAATCCTCTTCTTATGTCTATGATCCATTACATGTTGACCAGAGGTCTAGTATTTTATTTTAATGGGAAAGCCTTGTCGAGTCCTTATGACTCTTCTTGTTTTCAGATGTGATTATAGATGAAGAAAGCTATGCTTGGTTGTATCTGTGGTTGCATTACCACCCGAAGGATGGGTAATGCAATGAGAGCCCGTAACACCGTGAAATTTTTTTTGTGTTGCTAGTGTGATGTGTTATATGTGCTGAACATATCACTTATGCATCCATATGACATGGAGTGTCGTATCACGTATCAATCCTATTTTCCCCTGCACCTTATACTCATTTGCAAACTGAACCATTTAGAATAAACTTGTTTAGTGTATTATTCTCTAAGTCTTGGTGATATCATGATATGCAATGCGGTGTCGCAGTGCGTGACACCAACCTATAAAAGATTCTGTGGTGTGAATGTAGTAACAGGCCATCAAATAAACAACTTATCAACGACAACGGCATGACTAATGTAACACCCTGATTTTCGAGTTTTGGCAAATTAATAATTTAAATGGGAATTTAGAGTTAATAATGGGAGGAAATTGTTTTTATAAATAAATATATAAAATATATGCATCTCATATTGCATTTTGCATTCATCCTCAAGTATTAAAAATTAATTACCAAAATAAATACGTCAAAAGTAGTTTATTTTCCATAACAAATATGAGATAAAAAGAAATAAATAAATAAAATAAATAAGATAAATAATAATATAAATAATAATATAATAATATATGTAAAAAAGAAAAAAAACAGAGCAGCACCCGCCAGACAGGCCGACGGCCCAGCTAGCACGCCCCAGCGCGTGAGCCCCCGCGCCCTGCCAGCTGGCCCCACCGCGTGCCGCCAGCACGCGCGCCAGCCCCGCACCCAGAGCGCTCCCGCGCCGCAGCGCGCCCGACCAGCCCCGCCGCCCGCGTTGACCCGCCCACGCAAGCGCCTCCCGCGCGCCTGGCCCCAACGCGCCGCACCGCGCTACCCCACCCCGCATTGCGCCATGTGTCCCTGCCCGACCGCGCGCTCGCCCAGGCCGAGTCGACCACGGCGCCGGCCCTAGCGCCGCGCCCCGCCAGAATAGCCCCGCTGCTGCTATAAAAGCCCCGGAGGCTTCAAAATTTTTCCCGACACCAGAACCGCAACGCCGCTGCCAGGGAAAAAGGGAAAAACCCTAGCCGCCGCTAGAGAAAAAGAGGGAGAAGAACAGAGGGCCGCCAGGAAGAAAAAGAGAGGAAGAAAAAGAGGAGGGCGCCGTCGTCCGCTGGACATCATCGTCGTCGTCGTTACGTCGCCGTCGTCGTGCCGTCAGAGGATCCTTGCACCATCTACTTCGTCTACACGTCGTCTTCGTTCCGCGATCGTCGAGCCGTCGCATCTACGGTAGGATTCGTTTTTCCGATGCGAATTTTAGCGACGTATTAAATCTAAGAGACGTAAATTGATTTTAGATGCTTTGTCTTTTTATTTCCAGCAGCACTAATTCTCGCTAAAAACCCCCGTAAACTCGTATGAACACATATGAACTAGTTGCATCTAATTAAAAAACAACCGTAGATAATTAATTATCAAACTTGCATGCATTCATGTCATTGCATATTGATTAATATATGTGCATTGTGTTGATTTGTATGTGTATTCATGTATTTGGGTGATCACGAGTAGAGGGACGCGCTAAAGAGGTTACGATCAAGAAGCGAGTATGTGTGGATCTTTGTGTACAAGACGTTGACTTGCTTGACCATCGGAATTGCGAGATATAAAGGCAAGTGTCCTTGAAGCATATTGATCCTGTTTTAAAATAAATGTTTTGTTTGCAAAACTGCATGCTTGTGTCAATTTGATTGGAATCCTATGATACGAAGTTTACTAGCTTTGTTTAACCACCCTTGTCACCTGGGATATATGGTAGAGAGTCGGGATGGGATTTTTGTGACACCCGGTTCCGAAAATGAACCAAGGGCAGTATATGTGTGCCCAGGATGTTTAACACACATATACAAGTGCATCACAAACGATATACAATTAATTACCACAACTCAAATTAATAAATAAGTACTTTTATTACACAATTCATTATATTCTCGAATATAAGCTCTAATGAATATTAATGACAGGTTTGAACTAATGCAGCGGAAATAAACTAATAAACAACTAAGCAAAAAGGATAGCGCAGCTCCATGCAACACCACAGGCAAGTCGACTGTAGCACACAACCTAGAACTTCGCATTATCGCCGTTAAACTCACAATCCTGACCTGCAACTATTGGGGGGGGATTGCAAGAGTGAGTACATGTCATACTCAGCAAGTGTGGAAAGTATGACATGTGGCTGATTCAAATGACGAATGTAATAAAGGCTAAGTGCTGAAAAGTACAGTAAAACATTTGAAGAGCAATATATTATGTGTATGTGAAATAAACCCATCATAAACCATAATTAAAATCATAGCACCAGTCCATATCTCATATCCATCATCACGTACCAATATCCATATTCAATACCAGAAATTAATTCATAACCATTCATAACCATTACCAAACCATAACCATCCCAAATATCATCCCAATACCGAGTTCCCTCTAATCATGTGAGGGGGGTCCAGGTTGCTCATAACCGGGAGCACGGCTATCATGATAGTTTTAGACACACTCTGCAGAGGTTGTACCGCTTTACCCATGTGTTTGTGATTTCATCACCCGTCGGCAACTAAAGAACCTCCCTTATGCCAATTTACACTTCCTTTGGTGTATAGCCAAGAGATCACAAAATAGCCTTTACAAAGGGATTACTAGCCTATTTAGACCCCACTGAGGTTTCACCGGTGGCGATGTCTCCAACTGAGCACATCTTCAACCAAGGGCCCCCTCTTGAGCCATTCGGATCCCAGGGTAGTCCCACCAATCATCAATAAACCCATCTGACTACCCCTTCCCCGAGCATCCTTAATGGTTTAAATAGCACTGGCAAAGCCCTAATTAATCAGCTACGCTGCACCCATACTTAGCCTCGTGGTGGCACTGTAAATCCTGGATGGTCGCTCCACGAACCGGTCCTTAGATCTAAAGCAAGCAAAACCACCATATCATCCAACCCATCCACATACCAGACATGCTTAGATCACCCATTACCATATCAGATTTAACCAGTTCATGTCAACCATAATCTCATCCATGCATAATTAAATTGAGTGGTATAGTTGTTTTCCCATCCCAGTTGATTAAGCGAAGCAAAAAGGTAAAAATCCCATCCCGACTCTCTACCATATATCCATGGTGACAAGGGTGGTTAAACAAAGCTAGTAAACTTCCTATCATAGGATTCCCATCAAATTGACACAAGCATGCAGTTTTGCAAACAAAACATTTATTTTAAAACAGGATCAATATACTTCAAGGACACTTGCCTTTATATCCCGCAATTCTGATGGTCAAGCAAGTCAACGTCTTGTACACGAAGATCCATGCATACTCGCTTCTTGATCGTAACCTCTTGAGCGCGTCCCTCTACTTGTGATCACACAAATACAAGAATACACATACAAATCAACACAATGCACACATATTAATCAATATTCAATGACATGAATGCATGCAAGTTTGATAATTAATTATCTACGGTTGTTTATTAATTAGATGCAACTAGTTCATATGTGTTCATACGAGTTTACGGGGGTTTTTAGCGAGAATTAGTGCTTCTGAAAATAAAAAGATGAAGCAACTAAAATCAATTTATGTCTCTTAGATTTAATACGTCGCTAAAATTCACATCGGAAAAATGAATCCTACCGTAGATGCGACGGCTCGACGATTGCAGAATGAAGACGACGTGTAGACGAAGTAGATGGCGCAAGGGTCCTCCGAAAGCATGATGACGGCAATGTAACGACGACGATGATGATCTCCGGCGGACGACGGTGCCCTCCTTTTTTTTCTTCCTCTTCCTCCTCTTTTTTTCCTCTCTTTTTCTTCTTAGCGGCCCTGTGTTCTTCTCCCTCTTTTTCTCTAGCGGTGGCTAGGGTTTTTACCTTTTTCTCTGGTGGCAGCATTGCGGTTCTGGTGCCAGGAAAAATTATGAAGCCTCCGGGGCTTTTATAGCCGCAGCGGGGCTGTTCTGGCGGGGCGCGGCGCTAGGGCCGGTGCCGTGGCCGACTCGGCCTGGGCCAGCGCGCAGTCGGGCGGGGACGCATGGCGCAGCGCGGGGTGGGGTCGCTGAATGTGGGCCTAGAGGGGGGTGAATAGGCCTTTTTGAATTTTGTCGGATCCTGCAACACTCAACAACAAGTTCAATACCAGAGATATATGACTAGTTCGGTAATGTGCGGACTAGTCCGGTGTTCAAGGACTGAGTTGATTAAGCTTGATCGATTAGATTGATTCTTTTATGTACGCAGCGGAAATATAGAATCAAATAAAGGTTTCAATGTTATATATTAGATTATATCACAATTAAATCTTATGTTTGACAATTCAACGTAAGATGAGCAATGATTATTGAAACCCTAGATTATATTGATGAATAAGAATGATGAACACCAAAAGCAAAACACAAGAATTTATCCCGTGGTTCGGCTACCACAAGGGCAACCTACGTCCACGTTGAGGAGTCCACAAAAGGACCGGGTCTTCTCCAACCCTACCCTCGTCAGATCGCCACGAAGGCCAATCCTCTTCCACTAATCACAAAGGGGTGAATAACCGAATTCAAGGGGCTTTCTCACACGTTGAGAGCTCCCTTGGATTACAACAGAAAATACTACCAAGAACACACTCAAAAATTACAAATGAACCGCAGGAGTGTGTTATAGCTTCAAACCAAGAGCTCAACGTGGTGTTGCAAGTGTCTCTCCAATGATCTAGAGTGAATCCTCAAAGGATTGATCGTTGTTGCACTTAATTTCATGGAGAGATGTAGTTTTTGAGGCTCTTGGGAGGTGTGACGGCGCTAGGGTTCGAGAGTGTTCATAATTGGGCCGTGCACCTCTATTTATATGGGGTTTCTAAAAGTGACCGTTAGGGTTCAGAAAGTTCGGACTAGTCCGGTGTGCTGTGTGTAGCAAACCCTAAGTACCCTGAAATATCGGACTAGTCCGGCTAGGAACGGACTTGTCCGATTTCACTACTGGAAATTTTCGGACTAGTCCGATAGTCATCGGACTTGTCCGGACATGTGAGACCCAAAGTGTATATGATGAAAAGTCCGCACTTGGGGGACTTGTCCGATTCAGATCAGAGGGTGTTTCGGACTAGTCTGTGCAAACATCGGACTTGTCCGATTTGGATCAGAAAGAATATCGGACTAGTCCGGTTGTGATCGGACTTGTCCGATTTTGTGTGACTTGTGAAGTGTTTTGAGGACTAGTCCGCACTGGGGAGGACTAGTCTGATTCTAGTCAGAAAGGATATCGGACTAGTCCGATGGTTATCAGACTTGTCCGATCTCGTGCAGAAAGGATATCGGACTAGTCCGGTTGTGATCGGACTAGTCCGGTCCTGTGTAACTTTGTGCAATGTGTTTGTTTAATTGAGATTGAGATCTTGGGGTGTGTTTCCTTAACACACTCCATACACAATAATCTACTACTCTTCTTCCTTGAGCTCATTTCCACTTTGCTTCTCATTCTTCCTTCTTTTTGGCACTTTGCTTATTTTCCTATTAAAATCCTGTACTCATCTCAACAAGGAGGTTAGGATCCCAATTGCTTGTCATAAATCATCCTAAACCCACAAGGGAGTCCTAGATGTACTTTCAATCTCCCCCTTTTTGGTGATTGATGACAACCAATTGAGATTTCACAAAATATGATAAAAATTGAGATTTTCATAAAGCATGCACATATGGGTCCAAAATACATCAAGCAGTGAGAGTATAATCCATATGTGCATTCTTTATGGTGGGATGCATAACTAAGTACATTGGAACATAAAGAATGACATAATTGAATTTAATCAACCAACAGCAAGAATATATGTCATTTTAGAGCAAAATCACAGTTTTCATAAATACTACTCAAAGGATAAAATCATTGCATCACAGAACCATAATTAACATAAGATCATTGTTAAAACATTACAAGCCACAAAAGAGTTAAGAAAACATAAAGAGAGCTCTCTCCTCGCACCTTACAGCTGAAGCTAAGACTCCCCCTCAATCTCTCCCCCTTTGGCATCAAGACACCAAAAAGAAGGAGAGGAGGGTCCTAAGGTCTTCACTCTTCACTGTCGGTCCTCTCATCGTCGGTTTCGTCATCTTCAGCTTGATGAGGAGGAGAAGGAGGAGGGGCGGAGCCGCTCGAGCCCCCAATGCCAAAGTAGGCAAGCTCGGAGGGGGTCAAGGGCCCGAGCTCAGTGTAGTCCAGGTCAGAGTCCTCTGAAATCACTGTAGATCCAATGGGGTCGATCTCCAGCTTCTGGCAAATTTGCTTCACATTTGCCTTGATGTACTTCATGTCCTCCTTTTTTTCATGTTGAGCTTGTGGGCCTTCACTTCGGCCTTCTTGCAGGAGGTGAAGATGGCATCCAGGTATTTGAGGATTCCACTAGATGATCCTCTCTAAGGGGCTGCCCTTGAAGTTGGAGCAGCTCTAACATCTTCTCTTGTTCTTGCCGGTGCCTCGGGACTGGAGGCCGGCGAGGGAGCAGCCTGCACACTCGGCTTTGAGGCATTTGAGGCCTCAAGGAGAGATGCTCCACATCTTTTACAAACTCAATGTCGGTGACTTTTTCAATCACAAACATTAGATAACGAGCATACCCGCAAGATCTGTTGGGAGTGCAGGATATGTTCACCATATCATTCCAAATGTATTCCGCCACATCAAATGGGCGATCCTTGCTTATGACTCTCATCAGAGTCCGGAGGTATCCTTGCACACTCCCAGCATCTCCATCCTTGGGAGCAATTGTCTTCCTTAACACTCTGTTCAACACCACAAAGAATGGCTTCATGTTTTTGGTGGAAGGAGGGTTGAACTTTGAGTTTGGGTCATATAGGAACTTCATCCTATCCTTGTCAATTACAACAATGTTGTGTATGACCAAGCAATCAGATCTTGTGGTGTCAAGATGAAGCAGGTTAGCGAAATCTTCTTGAGTAATGCTATACTTGGATCCATGGGTCATCCAAGTGACACTCTCCACATCTTCACTAGAGAAGTGACAGGTCGCAAAGAACAGCGCAATCACTTCATCATTCCAGTTATTTCTGAAAGCAAACAGATCTCTCTGTCCATGCTTCTCAATGGCTCTCACTACATCAGTGAACGGTGAGCAGCCCTTCTTCTCAAAATGTGCCCAGTCAATCCACTGACTGCGCACACCTGGTGTCTTCATTGGGAGATACACCGATCTGTAGAAGTCAGCATGGAAGTTGCACCAGAACCTTCCATTAGCCGCTTGCTTCGGTCGGCCATACCAATCGATGCTTCTGAACTTGGCCACCGAGTCACTGCCCTTCCCGTTGAACTTCTCTTAATTTGGGTCCCGGACCCCTTCCCTTGGAGCATGAAGTTTCAACGGGCCAACCGGACCCGTAGCAATCCCCTTTCCCTTGCCCTTTGCTTGGCGAGGGCCACTCGATGATGCAGCTGCCTTGGAGACTGGCTTCTTAGCTAGCACCTTCCTCCGAGCCTGTGGGGGAGACTGGGCTGGCTCGGACGGTCTTTCTTGGCGCTTCTTGCCAAGACCCGTCGAGGTCCGAGGTGCCACCTCATGGTCCATCTCGACCTCAAAATCGAAGACATCATTGCCGGAGCTCGACATGACCTGAGAATGAGTGGTATGAATGATAATGAATGACACCAATTGAATGACACAAGGCATAGGTGTGAAAGAATAGCAAGGAATTGCATTGAGGAATTGAAGAATTAGGTTTTGAGTTCAAAAATATCGGAATTGTCCGGTGCACAGGCACGGACTAGTCCGGGGGACCGGACTTGTCCGTGCATGGACCGGACTAGTCCGGTATTCATACTCAAAAACCTAAGAAACTGGACAAATGTTGATTCCTAATGCACAATTAGCTTAGCAAGAACGTAATATAGCAAGGAGGCATGTATATAGTGAAAGATGCAAGGCTATTCGATCAACAATGAAAAAAGTTGAGATTTCTAGGGTTTGGGTCAAAATTACCGAAGAAACGATCGAAACTTGGAGATGAGGGGTGTTGAAGGCCAGACAAGTCCGCTAGCTTCAATCCTCAAGTGGACAGGCTTGATTTCCGCCCAAATGCGAAGCTTTTTGGTGGAGGGAGCAAGAAATCGCCTTGGGAGCTCGAGTGGAAGAGAGAGAATGCGTGAGCAATAGTGGAGGATGAAGGGATTAGGGTTTGGTGGCGGCTAGGGTTATGGACATGAAAAATCAGACAAGTCTGGAGGTGACCGTACTAGTCCAAACTCATCCAGACAGCAATATCGTACTAGTCCCTGGTCTATCGGACTAGTCCGGCCTAACCGGCACTCTGCGGACTAGTCTGCATAAGCGGACTAGTCCGGGTAACCACCGACTAGTCCATGGTCACTAGGAAAGAATTGCATAGCCCATTCATATATATTTGAAGGTTCATAATTAGAGAATAGAGGGGCAAAACAAATCAAATAATCTTGATGAATATGATTAGTAAACATACAACAATCAAGCAATGATCATAATTCACCAAGATCTAGTAATTGACATAGTTTTTCGGAGAAAAAAATGAGAGAGGTGTTCACAGTCTAAAACAACATATTTGAAGCATTCATACAGGTATGCAACATTTCAAGCCACACTCCGAGCATCAAGGATATTAAGTTCATTTTGGAGTTCACAAAAGCGTTTTTCATCAAGTGGCTTGGTGAATATGTCGGCTAATTGCTTTTGAGTGTTGACATGTG